>CM041297.1:123713217-123737808 GCA_023052935.1 Piezodorus guildinii | reverse complement strand
ATTTCCAAATAACTATATAGGGGTATAACTGTTTACATAGCTGCTAACAGGCAATTAACTAATATGAAAAACAATAAATAGTTCAATGGGAAATGATATATCATCACTGATAATTTCAAAATGACATATCTCTGCTAGTTCTGAGCCAATTTCAATGATTTTTTTTTCATTTTGTAGACAATTTAATTCTCTATAAAACAACAATTAGAGAAAAAATGTTCTACCTATCTTTGACCGTAAGCCCTCAAATTTCGAGGGGGGGGGGATATATATGTGTGTGGGTGTGTGTGTATGTGTATGTATGTATATATATATATATATATTTTGTTCGTTTACAAAGATTCATTATAAAAAAAAAAACAGATAAACCTAAACCCTGCAAATTATTACTTATTATTATTATCAATGTTGTATTATTTCCAAATAACTGTACTAGGCTATAACTGTTTATATAGCTGTTCACAGACATTTAACTAATATGAAAAGAACTAGATAATTTAAAGGAAAGTGGTCTATCGCCACTGTTAATTTCAAAACGGTATATCTCTACTATTTCATATATTTTTTTTTTTTTTTTTTATTTTTTTTTTTTGTAGGCAATGTAATGCTCTATTATAGTACTTACCACAGAAACTTTAGTATTTATTTATTGGTACGGTAAACAGATGGTTTATTAATACGTTATTCGGGTTCTAAGTATGTTTGAAACACGGCAGATATCAACTTCAAGGTGTTAGGATCATTGTAGGACGCTCTGTTATTTTTACTTTCACTTACTATATATAGTAAGTGGAAGTATTGCGATCGTGAAAATTTTCGAATTCCAGTTTTCAACGGAAATACACGTTTTAGGGTCCCCTGAGTCCAAATAACCAAGTCCCGCAAAAAGGTCTGTGTGTGTGGTAACTCCCGGGCGGAAACGGTAGGTTCTATGAAACTGAAATTTCATATTTGAGACAACTATACACCCGAGACGTGACAAAATTTTTTTCATCAAAATAAGCTTACCAGAAGAGGCACTTTATACCATACATTTTGCACCTTTTTTCGATTTTCTCGAAAACGGTTCCGACGATTTTGATTAAACTCGCTATATCGATGAAAAATTTAATGTGCTTTAATATCATGTAGGTTTTATTCTGATTAAAATGGTTTGACAGGGCTTAAATGCCGATATTTTAAATTTTCTTTCTCTAAAGTACCTTTAATTTTGTAGATTCAATAAAAATAACTATATTATCTTGTTAACACTAATGAAAAACAGGTAAATATATAAATTGAATAAATTCGATACCCAACTAAAGGAGAAAACAGAAAAAACATTTTTTTAATACAATTTTTCGTTTTTGAACATAAGAGCAGTTATATACATGTATGATGTACCGTTGGAAAGCTGAAGATTTTAGAAAAAATATCATTTCATACACAAGCTTTTAAAAGTTAATAGAGAGTGATGTAATGAACATAAAAAACTAAATGATCATTTTAGATAATAATATAATAGATCCTTTAATGAAACACATGTTTCTATAGAAATTCAATTTAATTAATTCCTCAATAGTTTAACGTATTTTTATCTCTAACTGTTTTTGAAAATTCTTTAATTGATTTAAAAAAAGGAGGTAAGTGAAAGTCGTGTGTTGCCAGCACCAGATTTTTGTGCTTAATTTCGAAAAAAAATTGGTCCGTAAAGCCGCGGATTGCGAAAGGCGTTTCTTTATTCCTCATTCGGGTCTTACGTATCTTGAAAATTGATTTTTTTTGGGGTGGGGGTTGGTTCATTATTTTCAATAATGAACCAAAAAAAACAACGAAAAATTAAAAATGTAAATTAAAGCAAAAATTAAAATGACTGCGTTCAGTTGTTGATATGAGGCAGGAAATACATGTAAGATAATGAAGAGAAGCCATAATAAAGTAAAGATAATGAAAAAAGAAGATAGGATGGTCCAAGGATGTCACCCCGGCCTTGGGCTCCATGGAGTCGTAAGATGAGAATAGCACCAGAGGATCGATCTCATGAGGGGGCACTTCAGGGGGCTGGCATCTTTTATAGACCTCCTTCCTAAGGGTTAAATATCCATTATACAAGTATTTGTCGCTATATTTTCTTTAACAGTCCATTGATACCTTGAATCCCAAAAGGTACTAAAGAACACTTTTATATGAAATTAATATTTTGGCATATTTGTATTGTGATGGTTTAGTTTTAACGAAATATTTGATCCCATTTCATCTAAAAATACACAGATCCATACGCTAACTGAAGTAGTATTGCTTAACTTTATTTAATTTACTTCCAGTTTACTAAAGAGATAATATACACTTTACTTTCACTTACCTATATATGCAATATATAGAAAGGGAAAGTATTGCGATCGTGAAAATTTTCGAATTCCAGTTTTCAACGGAAATACATATTTTACGGTCCCCTGAGTCCAAATAACCAAGTCCCGCAAAAAGGTCTGTGTGTGGTAACTCCCGGGCGGAAACGGTAAGTCCTATGAAACTGAAATTTCATATTTAAGACAAATATACGCCCGAGACTTTACAAAACCTTTTTCATCAAAATGAGCTTATCAGAAGTGCCACTTTATACCATGCATTTTGCACCTTTTTTCGATTTTCTCAAAAATGGGTTCCGACGATTTTGATTAAACTCGCTATATCATAAATTCGCTATATGTAAAATTTAATGAGCTTTAATACCATGTAGGCTTTATTCTGATTAAAATGGTCTGACAGCGCTTAAATTCCGCTATTTTAAATTTTCTTCCCCTAAAGTACCTTTAATTTTGTAGATTCTATAAAAATAACCATATTTATTACCATGCTAGCATTGATAAATAACAGCTAAATATGTAAGTTGAGGGAATTTGATAAGCAACTAAAGAAGAAAACTGAAAACATATTTTTTTATGCAATTTATTTGTTTTTGAACATAAGAGCGGTAATATACATAAATGATATACCGTTTGAAAGCTAAAGATTTGAGAAAAAATATCTCATACACAAGCTTTTAAAACTTAATAGAGAGTGATGAAGAGTCGATAAAACTAAGTGATTATTTTAGATAATAATATAATAGATTTTTTTAATAAAACACATGTTTCTATAGAAATTCCATTTAACTAATTCTTTAATGATTTCACTAAATTTACTTTCACTTACTATATATAGTGAGGGAAGTTTTGCGATCGTGAAAATTTTCGAATTCCAGTTTTCAACGGAAATACACGTTTTAGAGTCCAAATAACCAAGTCTCGCAAAAAGGTCTGTCTGAGTGTGTGTGTGTGTGTGTGTGTGTGTGTGTGGTAACTCCCGGGCGGAAACGGTAAGTCCTGTGAAACTGAAATTTCATATTTAAGACAACTATACGCCCGAGACGTTACAAAACCTTTTTCATTAATATGAGCTTACCAGAAGAGCCACTTTATACCACCCATTTTGCACCTTTTTTCGATTTTCTCAAAATAGGGTTCCGACGATTTTGATTAAACTCGCTATATCGATGTATAATTTAATGGGCTTTAATATCATGTAGTTTTCATTCTGATTACAATCGTCTGACAGGGCTTAAACGCCGATATTTTACATTTTTTCCTGTAACGTACCTTTAATTTTGTAGATTTTGTAAAAATAAATATATTATCTTGTTACCACCGATGAAAAACACATAAGTATAAGTTGAACGAATTCAATATCTAACTAAAGGGGAAAACTGAAAAAATATTTTTTAATGCATTTTTTTTATTTTTAACATAGCAACAGTAATATAGATGTATAATATACCGTTGGAAAGCTAAAGATCTTAGAAAAAAATATTATCTTATACTCATGCTTTTAAAATTTAATAGAGAGTGATGAAAAGAAGATAAAACTGATTATTTTAGATAATAATATAATAGATTTTTTTATATAAAACATATGTTTCTATAGAAATTCCATTTAACTAATTATTTAATGGTTTCACTCGTTTTACTTTCACTTACTATATGTAGTAAGGAATGTTTTGCGATCGTGAAATTTTTCGATATTTAATTACGTAAATTCGATACGTATCTTAATCTCTAACTGTGTTAGAAAATCCTTTCATTGATTTTAAAAATGGAGGTAAGTAAAAGTCGTGTGTTGCCCGCAACAGATTTTAAATGTTCTGGAAGGTTTTCATTGTCTAAAGCGATGATATACCTTTTACTTTCACTTACCTATATATGCAATATATAGAAAGGGAAAGTATTGCGATCGTGAAAATTTTCAAATTCTAGTTTTCAACGAAAATAAACGTTTTAGAGTCTCCTGAGATCAAATGGACAAGTCCCGCAAAAAATTCCGTGAGTGTGTGTCTGTATGGGGTAAGTCTAGAGCAAAAACTAAAAGTAGTACGAAAATGAAATTTCATATTTAAGACAACTATACGCCCGTGATATTGAACTTTTTCATCAAAATCAGCTTACCAGAAGAGCCACTTTATACCTTTATACCGACATTTAGCACCTTTTTACAATTCTCTCAAAAACGACTCTAACGACTTTGATTAAACTCGCTATATCGATGTAAAATTTAATGGGATTTAATATCATGTAGGTTTCATTGTGATTGAAACAGTGACAGGGCTTAAATTACGATATTTTAAATTTTCTTCCTCTAAAGTACCTTTAATTTTATAGATTTAAACAAAATTAGCAAATTCGGGGATTGGATTCGGAGTTCCCCGGGGCAGTATGTAAATATTGTACATATGTATGAATGTGGTCAAGACTATTATAATTTTTTTATTTTATATTTATTTTTCTCTTCATTTAGGTTTATTTATTATTATTTGTAATATATATATATATATATATATATATATATATATATATATATTATATATATATATATATTATTTTTTTTTTTTTTTTTTTTTTACTGTACATGTGTAATGAATGGCTTCTTATAGCACTAATACTCATTGTCCAAGATTGTGGCAGATTGTATTATTTCTAAATAAAATAATTAAACTTTTAAGTCCTGTCAAATTAATACAATGGGAATAAAACCGACATCATATTAAAGCCCATTAAATTTTACATCGATATCGGGAATTTAACCAATATATTTATAGCCATTTTCGAGAAAATCGTAAATTGATGCAAAATGCCTGGTATAATGTAGCTTTTCTGGTATGCCGATTTCGAAGAAAAGCTGCTATAACATCTTAATCACATACGCTTAAAAAATATGAAATTTCAGTTTTGTACATCTTAACGTTCTCGAGTTAGACTTACCACACACATACCTTTTAGCGGGACTCAGTGGACCCTAAATCGTGCACTGATTGTGAAAACTCAAATTTTCACTATTACAATACTTACAGATATGTGAAAGTAAAATCAACTTTAGATTTTACTAAAAGAAGTAAATTGGTCCCATAATACATAAATGACAAATTTTTGCGTTTCCTGTAAACTTTTTTTAAGTGGGTATAGTACCTTTTGGAAATCAACGTCTCAATTACACAAATATCTGGATTCTCTCTTAATTTCGTTTCGGCTTGAAGCAATCGGGGACGATTTTTTTCCTCAACCATGGACGTCCTCAAGGACAGTCAGAGACAGACAATGATGGATTGATCTTTAATGGGAGTGACCTTAGTTATGTTGTTCTTCGGAGAGAACGTAAAATGGTAGCCTGTTGGCTGTCACGTATTCGTTAAAGATCCCTATCCTAATTAAACCTGGATTGAAAACAAAATAGAACTCCCACTGTAGCATCGTCCGATTAGCCAGAGTGGTATAAAAGTAATGTAAAATAAATAAACAAAAAAATTAGCACATAGATTCCTAGCAGGTAGGATATTAAATATTTCGCGTAAAAAATACTTAAGACTAAAGATAGAGCAAGAATTAATTGATCGATAATGGCTCTGCACGACGTACGCGGATGCGAACTTATCTCATTATAATAGTAATTGAACTAGCTAATTTACCGTCAATTGCAACATTTTTAATCAGCAATTATTTAAATTTGTTTAATGTCATTTAACATTAATTACAAGATAATCTAACTTTTTTTTTTGTAAATTATCACAGGCTTTGTAGATAATGTCGGTTCTTGCATATCTAAAAAACTATTATTGCTTTATCTTATAAGTAGTTACATAACTTGAAAACCAAAATGCTTTAGGCACATACAGTGCATTTTACTTTCTCTTACCTATAAATGAAATATATAGTAAGGGAAAGAATTGGGATTATAAACATTTTCGAATTCCAGTTTTCACCAGAAATACACGTTTTAGGGTTCCCTAAATCCAAATGAGCAAGTCCCGCAGAAAGGGCTGGGTGTGTGTGTAGTAAGTCCAGCCCGAAAACGAAAAGTTGTACGAAACTGAAATTTACAGTTGAGAACGCTATACGCCCGAGATGTTAAAGAAACTTTTTCAATCGGATGAGCGGAAGTGCCACTTTATGCCATGCATTTTGCACCTTTTTACGATTTCCTCAACAACGGCTCTAACTACTTTGATTAAATTCGCTATATAGATGTGCAATTCAATAATCTTCAATATTATGTAGGTTTCATTCTGATTGAAATAGCCTGACAGGGTTTAAATGCCGATATTTTAAATTATCTTCCTCTAAAGTACGTCTAATTTTGTAGATTCTACAAAAATAATCATATCATCTTGTTATAGATAATGAAAAGGTAAATATATAAGTTGAACGAATTCGATAAAGAGAAAACTGCTAAAATATGTTTTTTTAATGTATTTTTTGTTTTTTGAACATAAGAACAGAAATAAAAATGTGTAATAAACCGTGGGAAAGCTAAATATTTTAGAAAAAATATTATATTATACACAAGCTTGTTAAAGTAAATGCAGAAAGATGAAAAGCCGATAAAACTAACTGATTATGTAGATGATAATGTAATAGATTATTTAATAAAACACACATTTCTATTAAAACTCTAGGTAATTATTATTTATTTAACAATTTATTTTCAACTCTAAATTTATTTAACAATTCTTAAATTGATTATAACAACGGAGGTCAGTGAAATACGTGTGTTGGGCGCACCAGATGTTTTTTGTTGATAAATTATCACAGGCTTTGCAGAAATGTCGGTCCCGCTTATCTAAAAAACATTGCTTGATAGTTTAAAGATAAGTAGACACAACCTTAATGTGTATTAGTGTTTAATTTAAATGAATTTCACCCAGAAAATACGATTCCACACAAATTTTGTCTAGTAAGTGTCTAGACTGATTGTACGTAAATCCGTTTCTGCTTATCACACTATTTCATTTCCACACAATATGCATTCATTTCCATTTCAAATGTGATCCGATCTATTACAATTGTTTAAGATGCAGAGAATAAATTAATTAGATTAACGCTTAATGTTTCGGAAAATAACTGAATACAAGCATTTACTAACTGCATGACAGGAAGATGTATCACGAAGCAATGTATTACTTACAAAAACCAGAAAGTTTGAAAAAGCCGAAAACATTACCAATTAACTAATTTAATATCAATAAAAATTAATAATAAATGAGTAATATCAATAAAGCATTTTTAATTAATATTCAAATATTATCAATAACAGGATTCGTATAATAAAAAAAAAATATTTCAGCTGTTCTTTCCGGGCGATACCGATTAGATTATCTGCGTTGGTTATTTTTTTATTTTGTTTTATTCAACGTCTTGGTTTAGAATGAATTCCTTTATCACTGTTATAAAATAATTAATAATATATTAAAATCGTTTATTAATATGATGTTCTAGATTAATAGCTAATTGGTATTTCGTTCCAACATTCCTATCATGAATGATTTCAACGATTACTTATTCGCTATCCTTCATTTATAGAGATAATTAAAGCGATTATATTTAAAGAATTGAATTCATTTATCAATTTTTTTTTCTCGATGTTTTCGATTGATTAATGTGATATCGAAATTTCTTGTGCAATACCAAATCTCTCTCTCTCTCTCTCTATATATATATATATATATATATATATATATATATATATATATATATATATATATTATATATATATATATATTGGGTAGTGTCACATGAAATGTCCGTTTTCAAGGTAAAGTATTTTTATTAAAAATACGATAAGAAAACAACATAATTTTATTCGAAGTATTTACCTTCTTTTTCTACACATTTTTCCCAGCATGACACCAACTTTTTTAACCCCGAACTGAAAAACTCCGAGCATTGAAGTGAAACAAAATCTGAAAAAGCACTTTTCACTTGATCATCATTTTCAAAAAGTTTTCCTTTGACGAAGTTGTCTAAATTCCTAAACAGGTGGTAATCTGTTAGAGACAACTCGGGAGAATATGGTGGGTGCGGAAGAACTTCGTGGCCCAGTTCTTTCAATTTTTGCACGGTATGTTTTGAAACATGGGATCTTGCTCCCGCTCAGTGAGATCATGAGGTACCCATGTATCGAGCTTTTTTACTTTCCCAATACACTTTAAATGTCTGGAAACGGTTGATGCACTTGCATTTAGTTGTGCTGAGAGTCCTTTAACTGTTTTGTAGGGGTTTCCTTCTACTATATGTTTGAGGACATCGTTGTCTATTATGGACGGAGGTCTTCCTCGGGCCAAGTTTTTCAAGTCTGTCCCAGCTGAAAACTTAGCAAACCAACGGCGAATGGTCAGTACACTTCCTTCCCCAAACGCCTTGCAAATATTTCTAGCGGCCTCAGCTGCTGGATGGCCGAGTTTAAACTCGTACAAAAATATTACTCGAAAATCGCGTGTTCCCATGTTCATATTTGGAGGTATACTAAAAAGTGGGTAATTGATTGGGAAGCTAATGTTTATAATACAAAGGTAGATGATTAGTAACTGTTTACTTTAAATATGTAAACATTCGGAACAAAGACCTGCAAAATCCTTTATGTATTTCAGAAACTATAAAAACGGTTTTATATATATATATATATATATATATATATATATATAGAGAGAGAGAGAGAGAGAGAGAGTTGGAAATTTAGAGCTACTGAATTAAATGATTAAAAAGCAGTTCTACAACAGCAACAATAAAATCAGTTCTCGAATAAAAAATTAAATATAAACAAAAATCAGAACAAAATAAATTTTAATCTATGCAGGTCACTTTACTAATTAAAAAAAAAAGAAACATGTACCTCTACAACCCATGAAGGGTAGTGGGCTCACTAAATATAAAGATTCGTTATGTATCCTACCAACGGCCGCGCAATGAGGTGATTAGGCCTTGATCACCCTCAACTGCCAGATTTTTCCCCAATATTTTGGGTGTCCACTTTTTAGAGGCTGGGTCTACCGAACGAGGGTCTCTAAACTCTAGAGTCGCACCCCGGATGAATTAACAGAATAAATAAAATTCTGCCACAGCCGGGGTTCGAACCCAGGAACCGGAGAACAGTAGACCAGACCACTAGACCACGCCAGTCTCCTGATTTTGATTTCTCTTAGTAGATATAATATATCAGATGTGAAAAGCATTTAAAATTTCAATAAAATGACTATTTACCTTTAAACAAACCCTCCAATAACCTTATAAAATGACCTTAAACAGATCAATGCTTTAATATATTGGAATAATATCAAATATTTATATGACTTTATTTAAACAATAATTTTTTTATTTAGATGAGATAATATTTTTTTTAATTATTAAGATTTTTTAATTTCAATTTAATGATTTTGCCTTGAAATAAAGAATTATTAAGTTCATGGTTTGATTCTGAGCAATTAACCGTTTTTTTTGTTGTTTAGGATTGAATTCTAAAATGCATAAATTTCGCATTTAACCGGAGAACTATCAGTGATTAATTTATATAAACTGTGAATAAATACATTTACATGTAATTAAAGTTATAATATAAACTAACGTTCAAAGACTCCTGTGTTAAAAACTTGTTATTCATAATAAACAAACAACAAACCATTTCAGTCTTCTTGATATTATATATATATATATATATATATATATATATATATATATATATATATATATTTATTAATTTGGTAATCTGAAGTCATACATATTCTGTATATAAAAAAAGAGGTCACGTTTTAAATTTAATTAAAATATTTTTAAAAAATAATATTTTAAAACCTAATGGGATATGCTGAACAATTAAACTATTAACATGATGCTGTACAACGGGGAGAAAAATGTATTCCTTAGGGTAAAAAAAATATTATTAATTTATTGAACATAAAATAACTAAAATAATGATGGATAAGACATATGTCTACACTTTTCATTTATAATGTTTTTAGCATTAAAAATAAATAAAAATTCTATCCTGAAAAAATAGTACAGCAGTAATTGTCAGGTAAAGAGATTACCAGTTTAATATAAGCTAATGTTTTTTTAACCAATACACAATCCCTAGTTCATATTCATATACAGATCATAAATGAGTCATTCAAATATCAAAGATAATCGTACCAAAATGGATCGCTAATCTATGAATCAAGATCAACTTCTTAAGTTGATGTAATGTAAAACGTTTAAACGATTTAGACGGTGAGGAAATGTTATTTACGTAAGTTGTATATAAGATATTGAAAAAAAAAGATTGATAAATAATGTCTCATTTGAATTATTATTAAAATTGAAACGGAAGAATTACCTTAATCTAGTATTGTAACAGAACATGACAAAGCTAGTTCAGCTTAAGGTGTTTATTTTATTGACTGTATGTATGTGTGTGTGTGTGTGTGTGTAGCTATATATATATATGAAATGTAACAGACCAATGGTATGTAAATATTTTATAACATAAAATATATATATATATATGTATGTTGTTGGTTATATTTTAATGTATACAAATCATGTTAACAAGTTCCTTGAAAATGGCCTAGGCCGAAACGTTGAGGAAAAATAAAAAACAAATTGTTGAGTGTATAATGATCAAAATTATTTACAAATCTACAATAAAAAAAAAATCACTAAAAAAAATATATAATATAGACAATTTTTTTTTCTTTTGTGGAATGATGCGAGACTACATAAAAAGAATTATTCTGATCTTTTGATAGTTGACAATGTAAATTAATATAAGAAGAAAACTTATAAAGGAAATAAACACAAACTAACCTTCATAATGTCCTGAGAAATGTTCTAAAACACGGGAACAAACGAACAACTTCCGAATGATTCAAAACATGGCTCACAAAATCTATTATGTAACGCCCCAGTTAAGATGCTCACACTTGCAAGGAGGTACATCACATGGCACATGTAACTCCACAGTAGTCTTTCTTAAAACCCCCTCTCCTTTTCTGACCTTGTAATGAGTGTAAGAATGAATAAGCTTCGCAAAATTTTCTTTCATAAAACACTCGAGCCTATTGCATCAATTTTCCTAACAATGAAAAAAAAGCCTCAAAGGATGTTATATAACAAGTTAACAATGTCCGTAATGTGTTTTTTTTAAATAAATGTGTATAAATTTATTGTAATATAAAATTTAAATTGTGCGCTAATTTATACCGCCAAGCTTTACATAACCAGCAACTCGATTCATGAACAAAAAGCAGGTTAGGTTGGTTTGCTGCGGATTAGTCATCAGGGGTGGTCAGATCAAGGGAGGGGGCAACCTACAAACTTGCTGTATTCAAGTTTTGGGAAAACATTTTGTAATCAACTTTTATTTAATGAGATCTAAATTTCGAGGGTGTTTTAAACGAGGGGACAACGAACAGACCAATAAAACTTAAATAAGCAACAATCGATATACATTGTCGGTCAAATTTTTGAGACCACCTACGGTTTTCATCAATAAATATTTATTATTTATTTTAATCTACAACCGTGTTAAAAAACACAATAAGTAAATATGCAGTATGGAAAAAAAGTCATGAAAATGTCTTGAGAAAGAACTACCCAGTGGTAGCGCTTCACTATTTTAAAGCAGTAGGTCCCGTGGCCACCTTCTTTTCAATCGCCTTGGAGGTTATCAGGGATATCTAAGGAAGATAAATTACGGACAAGTAGGTTTGTGTGGGCAGGGAGTTTAGAATGAAAAGAGGTGTATCTATAACGGGCTATGTCTGCAACAAATACGGTGTTTAGGTCATTATGGAGGATTTGTTACAAAATAAGGGACATTCAGGATTTTGCAAAGGATTTTGGATTGTAAGGATTAGATGCGGGAGGAATTAGATGGTTTAGTAGAGCTCCAAAGCTTGATTCCATATGTCCAAATAGGTCTGGCAATAGTGATGTAAATGAGTCTTTTGTAATATAGTTGAAGTTTTGATTGTTTGTCTAGTAAATTTTGTAGTAATCGATATCTTCGAGCAGTTTCTTGTCGTTTCAGTATTGTGTGAGGGTTCCAAGTAAGGCGCTTGTCAAGATGGAGACCTAGGTACCGGGTTTGTTCTACAGGAGCAATAAATCTGATTTTCTTTTGTGTTTTTTTTTGTTCGGCACTTAGGCGCTCGGATTTTTTCTCTTGGAGTACAATGTGAGTTGCACTACGCAATTCAACGGAAATTACCTTTGCAATGAACTTCTTACAACTTTGGCAGTCGAGAAATGAGTAAATAAGAATAAAATATATCTTCTAAATTTCCTTTAGAGAATTACTTGACTATAGAAAAAGCACACATGACACAAAAATCACACTGTTTATGCTTATTTATTTTTTTCACGTTAGAATTCTTCCATCCAAATTTTCCAAATTCCACCAGAACCTCATTCATCATCCTAATCCTTTAGCTCAATCCCTATCCACCTCCACTCATCCATACAACCCACCTAGAAGGTTGAAACGGCAGTGGCCCCGCGACCTTTTGTAAATATATTGGAGTTCTAGCACTGGCTAGATTCTCCACTCAATGTGATGTATGTATGAGTGTGTGTATGTGTATATAGGTATAAGTGAATTATTGACTTTTGTATTGATTCATTATTGGGTATATATTTTATTGTAATTTTATGTTGTGTAAATATTGTATGAATGTAGTATGTTTGATATCATTCAGCAATACTATTAATGTCCAAATTGGGACAGATTGTAAAATTTTCTCAATAAAAAATTGTTATTACAGAATTCTCAGTAGTGATTAAATTTAATCAAATTATTTCTTGTTATTTACGACAGTCACTAACCTCCCTTAAACTTAATAAGCAAATTTGTTTATATATACAAATAATAATAAGATACCTACATTTTATTTAGGTATTCATGATTATTCATGATTTATTGATGTAAACCATAGCTGGTCTCAAACTTATGACCGGCAATGTAATTCAAAAGGTGATTTTCAATATCACGAAATTGATATTTCGACATATTTGTGCCCAGATCGTTTGGTATTATCTAAATTCATTTCGTTTAATCTTTTAAAACAAAGTATTATAAAACGCCTTAGAAAATCGCATTTCTTTCCAAAAGTGAATATTTAATTTTATTCCAAATCGTCTAAAAAACTTTACCTTCTGTGGAATAAGTATGTTAGAGTAATAATGGAGTTTGTCATGCAATAAGTGACATCTGGCTCGGGGTAAATTATCACAACAAACCAAGTCGCGCGAAAAGCTCTGTGTCTGCGGTAAATCTAGCACTTAAACGAAAAGTCCTACGAAATTGAAATTTAATATTTAAGACGACACCCGAGATGTTAAACCAACTTTATAACGTTCCTTTTTGCTAATATGAGTAATAGGACGATGGTACAGTGGGTATAATTTTTTTTTTATTTTTTAAGTTTTCCTCTCAGTATTATAGCCTCAATCTCAATAGTATAGCCAAAAGTGGATCCGTATGATGCCTGTTGTCAAGGAAACTTACTTCATATTGTCAAACAACTGGATGGTACTAAAAAAAAAAAGCTACCGCAGTAGCTAACGGACTTGAAACGCTAGAGAAGCAAAAGTTTTGCGCATGCGCGTGAGTATAGCAGTCATATTTCAAGTCGGCTCTCGGATTTCTTGCTTCTACAGTTGGATTTCACTTCAGCACAGTCTTGAAAACATCATCAGACTTCAGGATAACAACCACAGTTATTATTGGAGCAAACAGCGGTAAGTTGTGATATAATTTACAGTGTAAAGTGAATGCTGAGTCACCTCTTCATATCAGCTGATTGCCAATAGCCCGGCAAGGCTGGTCTTGCTTAACTTTTTTTAAGTTATTGTTTTTTTTCCCACATCTGGTTATTATTTAATTACTTTTTATACATGAAATGCGATATTATCATCAAGTAATGTCCTCCAAAGCTTCAACTAAAAGATCTAGATCTAGTGGTTCAATCCCGTCACCTACAAAACAAAGACCCCGCCGTGATACTAATAAAAGATTAAATCTACAAGCAACCCCTTCCGGTACTAATTCAGAATCTGAACCACAACCTGGCACATCGTCACAAGGGATGACTGACGAATCGCCGTTTTTCACCCCAAATCCTTTTCAGATTTTACATAATGAAAAAGAAAACATGGAATCTACTCCTATACCTAGTGAACCACGGCCTCCTCCAATATTTGTCAAAAATATTAGAAATTTCCAGTTGTTGTGTGCGCAATTGAACAAAATTACCGAATCTACCAGCTACTACTGTATGAGTAGAATCAATGATACCAAAATATCTCCTACTACTGCCGAGACATATAGAAAAATAGTGAAATACCTAACTGAAACCAAAGCAGATTTCCATACCTATCAGCTACGCCAAGAGAGAGCTTTAAGGGTTGTAATCAGAAACTTACACCCCTCGACACCAGTTGAAGCTATTAAAGAAGAACTAACGGAGATGGGCTATAAAGTGCGGCAAGTCACTAACGTCCTAAAGGATAAAATTCCTCTACCTCTCTTTTTTGTGGATTTGGAACCAGCTGAAGGAGTTGAAAAAATCTATGACCTCAATAGATTGTACTATTCCAGTGTAAGAGTTGAAAAACCTTACACAAAGAGAGAGATAATTCAGTGCCATAATTGTCAAGCATATGGTCATACTAAAAGTTATTGTCATCACATACCTCGATGCGTGAAATGCGGTGAACAGCACAAGTCTGTGGAGTGTACAAAACCAAAATCAACACCAGCTGTATGTGCTCATTGCCTGAAGGACCACCCGGCCAACTATAAAGGATGCCAAATCTATAAGGAGCTGAGGACCAGGTTTCAAAAACCTCAAGTACTGGATGAAACAGCAAGACAAGTAAGAAACAGAAGAGAACCCTCAAAACTTATTGATGCCAATTATCATTTGCCCACTTACTTGGAGGTGGGAATCAAAGTACTGAAGCCGTGGCCCTGCCGGAACTACAAAATGTACCTCAATCCATTCCACATATACCTCTTTCTCAAAATGTAACCAATCCTAAGAATCCTAATCCACCACAAATCTCTCATATTCCTCCTCCTTCAAACGCCACAGACCTTACCAGTTTGATGACATCCTTTATTTCCGAAATTAAATCCCTTGTTATGCCCCTAATATCACTCCTTACGAATCTCGTAACAAATCTCATTCCTGCCTTAAAAAAACCATAAATGACCTCACCTAATTCCTTATCCATTCTCCTTTGGAATGCGAATGGTGTTAGAACTCACACTGACGAACTTACAGCCGTACTGCAGGACAAAAACATTGATGTTGCACTCATTACTGAAACTAGACTAACCACTAAACAGTACTTTAAAATACCAGGATACACGACATACCGGACAACCATCCAGACGGCAAAGCCCATGCCGGTACTGCTGTCATAGTCCGCCGATCCCTCACCCATCACTTACACCCAATTTCCGCCCACGATTACCTACAAGCAACTTCCATCGTTATCAAAACCTTTTCCTTTCCGCTTATCATTGCATCAGCATACTGCCCTCCTAAACATCCCATTTCCTCTGCCCAATTTGGATCCTTCCTCAACTCCTTGGGTAATCACTTCATTTTGGGTGCAGACTTAAACGCTAAGAACCAACAGTGGGGTTCTAGAACCACCAATTCTCGTGGACGGACATTGCAGTCTGCACTCAACTCCCGACGCTTTCATCTCCTACCTCCCGATTCTCCTACCTACTGGCCAACAGATCCTAACCGTAATCCTGACATCCTCGACTTCTTCATCCACAGCGGATTAGGCTCTCTGAATTTTTCCATAGCTCGCCTTGATGAACTATCCTCTGATCATAGTCCATTGATTCTAAATGTATCCATAACACCTATTCCTAAACCTATCCCACCGTCATTCATTAGGGGCCCTGTCAACTGGAACCTCTTCCGCGAAATTCTCACTAATGATATTGACCTCAGAGTGATTCTCAAAACCCCAAATGACCTTGACGACGCCGTATATTCCTTTACAACCGCTATTCAACAAGCCGCCTGGACTGCCTCCTCTCCCAAACAATCCCAAATAATTCCTTACAAAAGCCATTTACCACAACACCTGACAGACCTCATCAACAGCAAACGTCGAGCTAGAACATTATGGCAACGCACCCGCCACCCAGAAGATCGCCGCTCCTATAATTTTTTTTGTAGAAAATTAAAGCGGGAGTTGGCGATCTTCCGTTCCCAATCCTACAATACCTACCTCTCCTCTCTCTCGACTCGTGACAATTCCCTGTGGAATGTCACGAAGAGAATCCTAAAATCCCACACCATTTCCCATCCTCTCCGGCGCTGTGATGGTTCCTGGGCTGCTTCTGACAAGCATAAGGCCGAGGAATTCGCACAGCACCTTTCCAAAGTTTTTACTCCTCATCCAGAGCTTAATCCAACCCATACTGCAGCAGTTGAAGAGTTCCTCACGTCACCAATACCACTATCCTTACCACCTAAAGCAGTTAATCCCTCTGAGGTCAGATATCTTCTTAAAAAGCTTCCTCTCCGCAAATCTCCTGGATACGATCTCCTTACTCCCCAAATCTTAAGACAACTTCCACCTAAAGCCATTACATTCCTTACATATCTCTATAACTGTATCCTACGCACTACCTATTTTCCTCTCTTATGGAAACATTCAACTATGATCCTTTTCCTAAAACCAGGCAAACCTTCTAACAACACGTCATCTTACAGACCTATCAGCCTACTTCCGATCCTCTCAAAAATTTTCGAAAAGCTCCTACTAAAACGAATCCTAGCCAAATTTCAAAATTTTCCTTCACATCAGTTCGGATTTCGTCCTCAACATTCCACGGTTCAGCAAGGACTCCGAGTTGTAGACCACATTTCCTCCGCCCTTGAGTGCAAGGAGTATTGTTCGGGTGCCTTTCTGGACATAGCTCAAGCTTTTGACCGGGTGTGGCACCCGGGACTGCTCTTTAAGCTCAAAACCCATTTACCTCAATCCTTATACCTAATCCTCCGATCCTATTTATCCAACCGCTCCTTCCGAGTTCGCTGTGGTTCCGAATTTTCCGAACAATATACTGTTGAGGCCGGTGTTCCTCAAGGCAGCGTCTTAGGACCCGTCCTCTACATCCTCTTCACCGCCGATATCCCTACCGACCCCAATACCTTTCTGGCAACATTTGCTGATGACACAGCCATTTTATCATCCAATTCCGATCCTGAAGCAGCATCGCTAAATCTCCAAAAGCACCTTTCCCTTGTCGAAGACTGGTGCAATGCTTGGCGCATTAAGGTGAACGAAAGCAAATGCACTCACGTCACATTCACCCTTCGACGCAAATCCTGTCCAACGGTTAATTTCCATTCTATACCGCTTCCTTCCTCAGACACAGTCCGGTATCTCGGCTTTTTACTAGACAAAAGACTGACGTGGAACCCACATACAAGACTAAAAAGAAAAGAACTCAACCGCAGATTCGGCCAGTTATACAGACTACTAAACAGAAAATCTCATCTTACAGTTGACAACAAATTACTAATATACAAGACAGTACTGAAACCTATATGGACCTACGGACTTGAACTGTGGGGGACAGCTAAACATTCTAACATCAAACGCATCCAATCCTTCCAATCCAAAGTCCTCCGAACAATAGTTAATGCTCCTTATTACGTTACCAACTGTACCCTACACCATGACCTTAATATTCCGTTTGTTTTAGACCTGGTACCATCCAAATTTTCCAAATTTCATCAGAACCTTAGTCATCATCCTAACCCTCTAGCACAATCCCTATCCAGCACCACCCATCCCTACAATCCTCCTCGAAGATTGAAACGGCAGTGGCCACGAGACCTATTGTAAACATTCAAACTGGAGTTCTGACAATGGTCAGATCCTCCACTCATGTACGGTATGTTTGTGGCTACAGCGCCCTAACTCAGCCTCCACTGGCTCAGACCAGTGATGCGGCTGAGATAGAGGTGCTGGGATCTCTTGGATTCCGCTTTTTCCTCCACAAGTGGAGGGAAAAGCGCTTGCTGGGGTCCCTTTAGCAATTGTATATATTGTATATAGTTATGATTGTGTGTAAGATGTTTATTTATTTGCCAACTTTTTATTTATCTCAATAATAGGTTTATGTTTCGATTTGTTTTGTTTTTTATTTATTATTATTATTTTATTGTATATATTTGAATTTATGTTATATTTTATGAAATTTGACCATTATTATTATTTTCTGTATATATAGTATGAATGTTGTCTCTTATCAATATTATTATTGTTCATTTTGTAACAAATTGTAATATATCTCAATAAAAAAAAAAAAAAAAAAAAAAAAAAAAAAAAAAAAAAAAAAAAGAGAAGCAAAACTACTATAGTAGTCCATGGTCCGTGGGGCACAGTGCGCTGAAACTACTATAGTAGTCCACGGACGCTAAAGGGTCAACTCTAACTTTATACAAAAGTTCTCAAATTGTTTTTAACAACCGAGATTAGTGAAAGTCGGGTGTTGTGCGCACCACTTTTTAAAATATTCTTTAAATAAAATCATATTAATTTCGCACAAAATTCGAGAAACCTATTAAAAGTTCAAAATGATGGAGTTTTTGTTGACCGTTGAGAAATTAGATGAGGAAGATGGTTAGGGGTGCGGTCATAAAATAGAAACACACATTTAAAACAAGTGCTATTTTAATTATGTGCCGACGTTTCGGCCTACATTGTGGGCCTTCATCAGGGCTAAAAGAAACAAGATAACAAGCAATGTAATTATAGACTCAATAATGCGTTAGGTATAGAATAATAATATGGTGACAGTAACATAAATGGGAACATAAATAAAATTAAATGCAAAATAATAATAAGATGACAGTTATAAAGTATGGAAATAAACAAAATTAAGATAATAGTTATAAAGTATGGATGACAGTTAAAAAAATAATTAATAAGATGAAAGTTGTACAGTATGGAAGTAAACAAAATTAAACAAGATGCGAATATTGCAATAAGAATATATAAAGAGAGACTAAGCAAATGAAAAAATGACAAAGGAACAATATGTGAACAATTAAAATTTAATTTTTTTTTTTTTTTTTAAACATGATCAATTTTGAAGTGATATTTGACGATAATATATTAAAAACATATTAAGAGCATAGGTAATATATAATAAAAAAAAAATTCATTTCATTTTATTGATGTTCCCATATTATATTATTGTCACCATATTATTATTATTATATACCTAACGCATTATTAAGTCTATAATTACATTGGTTGATATCTTGTTTCTTTTAGCCCTGAAGAAGGCCCACAATGTAGGCCGAAACGTCGGTACACAATTAAAATAGCACTTGTTTTAAATGTGTGTTTCTATTTTATGACCGCACCCCAACCATCTTCTTCATCTATTTAAAGTTCAGAATAAAATAAGCATTACTAAGACCGATCTTACTTATATTTCCGTCAAACAACAACTCTTAAACTTAAAAATGACATAAAGAGCTTTCCTTTGATCAAACTATAACTGGAGTGTACGACGTATATATTTCCTAACTTCCATGCATCTTACACAGTTCAGAATGATGAAGTTTTAATCAATAAGACGCACTGCTCATAAATTAAAAAACAAAACAAACACACGATCATTAAAGCTGAGAACTTGGAAAACACTCCGGATAAAAACAAGACATACATACCTGAAGTTAAAAAATACCTATCAAGATTCCATTGAATCTACGCATAAAATATAACACACTGCAAAAGCAAAATGCTAACAATGGCAAACACCTAAAAAAAAAATACGCAACTTGTTTATCGCAGAAACGACATTTTTCTTACTAGAAATCATTGAAAAAGAAATGGACGAGAGATCGACTTACATAAGCATGCAATAACATAAACAGTTTGCATAATTCAAAAAAACGGTAGGGATACCACTCGATATTTTTCCTCATACCTTACATTTTTTTTTTATTTAAACGATTACGTCATAATATCTCCTGATTGTCTATTACATAATCTTAACAGGTGAGAATCCAGAAAAAAAAAAATAACAATAAGATAAAAATAGTTATTTTTATTTTAAAATAGCTACTACTTCATACGATCAATATCCAGTACCAATCTAATAAAGGATGCTAATCATTAAGCCATGGTAAATGAAGAAAAACAATAAAATAAAACAAATCAAAGAATTTAATCAAAAACAGAAATTAACTTTATTGTCGATGAGAAAATGAAAACAAGTCACAAAGGGAACTCAGGTATGGATGGTTCAGGTTTCAAGGGACCATTGCGCAGAAACGTCTTATATAACCCAGGTCCGCTTTTTACTTTTTACTAAATGTACTTTTCCACTTGCAGGAGATAATTACTCCCACTACATTATATGTCTTAAAAGTAAATATACGAATACAAATATTGAATAAATATATATATATATATATATATATATATATATATATATATATATATATATATATATATAAAGTTTTTTGATGGGCTGAAGACCTGTACCAACACCCTCTTCAGAAATACCACACCACCACCTAGGCCAGCAAGAAGGTGGCAAACACTATCCCTCTGCAGTCTTCGCCCATATATACTGAAAATCTGGAAGATGGTTTTTCCCCATCAAATTGAGTTTAAGGCAGCTTTACCACATGCAGCGGACCTAAGAATGTTCGACTTAAAATACTTTAAAAGGTAGTATAAGTTCTTGCTAGGTCTATGACTGTTACATTATTTGTTTTGCAATTGTTATATTGTTTGTTATTTCAATTAAAGGAGGTTAAAAAAAACTCCTATTTTATATGGTTGCAGTAACCTGGTTATGTCCTTATCGCTGCTGAGATACTTGCAAAAATCCCCAGAAAAGCTTTGGTCTTTCTTAAAACACTGTACAATGCTATACTTCATCATCATCATCAATCGGCTCTATAACCCATCACTGGGTCCTGGCCTCCCCAAGTAGCTTTCGCCAGTTGGTTCTGTTGAGTGCCGCTGTCCTCCAGCTCCCAACACCAAGCAGGTTTTTCGAATATTCTTTTACAACACCATCAGCTCATCGTAGTTAGGGGCGGACTCTTGCTCGTGTTCCATGCAGCTCTTCATCGAGAAGCTTCCTTGGAATTTCCACATGGCCTGCCCATCGAAGCCTGCCAATCTTTATTATTTTAACAAAGTCCGGTTCTTTTAATAAGGAGCTCAGCTCGTTGTTTTTTTCGCCTTCTCCATGTTTAATCTTCTTTGGGTCATAAAATCTTTCCTTCGAACATGTATTAAATTTGCTCATCGCTTCAGGAAAAGGTCCATGTTTCTGATCCATAGGTAAGTACAGGCCTTATCAGTGTCTTGTACAGTCTCATCTTTGTAGCTCCTGAGTGTAAACTGCTTCCTAAATGTCGGCGTAGTCCAAAATAGCACCTGTTAGCCGATGCTATTCTTCTTCTTATTTCAGCCGAGATATCATTATTTTCGTTTACTAGAGAGCCTATTTACCTGTTTACTAGATATATAAACTCACTCACACGTTCAAATGTATACGCCCTAAATCGAGCGGTGACTTCACTTCTTTACTTAGGGCAACTAAATTCCATATTCAAGGGAAATATTCTTCAATTTCAATGTTACATAAACCTAAAAAAGACAAACATAGAACTGACTCCTAGATCTATTAGGGTTCTTCCGGTATGTTAGAAAATATTTGAAAATCTGTTGTACGAACGGATTATTAACATACTGGCTGACCACGACATATTATCAGATAACCAATTCGGATTTCGCTTTTTTCATTCCACATAGAGTTACCGTCTTTATTACTTCTGCACTAGAATTAAATCAATACGCATCTGATGCATTTTTGGATGTCACTCAGTCTTTTAATAGGGTATGGCACCAGGGTCTTCTTATTAAATTAAAACCTATTCTTTCTAGTACATATTTTTTAGTTTTACAGTCTTTTCTCAGTGAATGATTTTTCTCTGTTCTGAGAACTCATCAATAAAACTAATCTCTGCAGGTGTTCCCCAAGGTTCTATCCTGGCCCCACGTCTCTACTTAATATACACATATGACTTAACAACAAACCAAAACATCCCAACTGCGACATATGCCGACGACACTGCTGTTATTACGAGAAACATAGACCCTATAAAAACCAATATGACATTACAACATCACTTAGACAACGTAAAAAACAGGTGTAAAAAATAGAAGTTAAAAATTAACAATGACAAGTCACAAAATATTACATTTACCCTTAGACGCGGAACCTACTCTCCAGTTTATTTAGACAATCGCTCGATACCACAATCAAACACAGTAATGTAACTAGGACTTATTTTTGACAAGAGGTTGACATGGGACCCACACCTCAAGACAAAACGTAAAACGCTAACCTTTCGGCTAAGACGTTTATATTCGATACAACATAGGCCTTCTAAATTATCCATCAGACAGAAACTTAATGTATGCACTTGTTTATCAAAACCAACATGGACTTACGCTTGCAAAATATAAGGACCTGCTAAAAAAACACACATACGAAAAATACAAACCTTTCAATCGCAATTCTTAAGATTGGTAACGAACTCACCACCATTTATTTCAAACGATACCCTTACTGACTTACGTATTTTAAGTACAAGAAACCACATTTGATTGACTTACAAACGATTTCACGACAAACTAAATGGACACATAAACAATCTTGTGCAAAACATGGCTAACACTGACATACCATACACAACTCGGCAGGAAAAGGAGTTGGATGAGGGACCTTCTAGCCTGAAAAAATAGATTGTTTTAGTCCTTTTCATCAATGTTAAGATTAAATGGTGGGGCCACCCATAGCGTAGTGGTTAGCATAACAGCTTTCTATGCAAAAGGTCGCGGGTTCAAACCCGCGGGTGGCCCTAGGATTTTTTAATAGGAGTAAAAAATCCTTAGTTATGCTGTCCTTCGGAGGAGACGTTAAAAGGTGATTCCGAGCCTGTGCGATGTCAGGTACTCGTTAAAGATCCCTATCCTAATAAAACCTGGACAGGAAAAATTTAGGACTCCCACTGTAGCATCGTCCGATTAGCCATAGCAGCATAAAAGTGACGTTAAAACGAATCAACAAACAAACAAGATTGAAGGGTTGTTTTTATTTTTAATCAACAATACAAAATTGATGGTACTTAAGATGAAGAAAATTCAAAAAAATGTCATTTAAGCCCTATCAGGCCATTTCCATCGGGACGAAACATATGATATTAAAGCCCATTAAATTTTACATCGATAACCTTAGATTAAATTAAAATATTAAGTGCCGTTTTTGAGAAACCCTTTAAAAGGTGCTAAATGCTTTGTATAAAGTAGCTCTTCTGGTCCGATTTTGTTGAACAAGTTGCTATAATATTTCAGGTATATACACTTCTAAAAAATGAAATTTTAGTTTTATAAAACTGAATAAATAAATTTCGAATAAATCATTTGCTAGTTATCCTTACCATACATAGAGAGACTTTTATGCGAAACTTGGTCATTTGGACTCAGGGGACCCTAAAACGTTTATTTCCGATGAAAATTGGAATTCGAAAATTTTCTTATACAGTTAAGTGAAAGTAAAAGGCGAATAGAACGGCATCTACGGTGAAGACTTACATTTAAATTTATAGAATTTCACCACCATTCATTCTGAGAAAAGTGCCTCAGGAGTGAGAAAAATTATTCCATAATCTTTGCTACGAAGAGATCAAGAATAGTCGAGATATTTAAGATACAAGAGATAAGGCTCAAGTCAAGGTTATGGGTTCAAACCCGCGGGTGGTTCTACCGTCCTTCATGAAATCCTGGAATGAATTAAGTCCCGGTTAAGGGTGGGAAATGCGTGTTATTATTCAGTTGCTAAACTGCTTAGCTCGCGACATCTGTCTAAAAACTTAAAGGTTAGAATTTATAAAACTATTGTTCTTCCAACGGTTCTATACGGATGTGAAACGTGGCTACTTACTTAGCATAAAGTCACGTTAAATAAATGAACAAAAAATGATCAAGTCATAGCCTTGTGAAACACCCTTTTCAATTCATAAACAAATTAATAGGTTTGGTTTCTTAACACATACTCCCAGCCCAGCCATCCATTTCATTTTTGAGTCTAATACGCTGTTAACCTTATACTTTCAAAGTTGCTTAGTTTTTCTACTCGTACTCCAATAAATGAAAAAATATTTTATTTTTTTAATCATATATTGTTTTTAAT
>CM041297.1:123451165-123713117 GCA_023052935.1 Piezodorus guildinii | reverse complement strand
AATCAATTTTAAAAAATAAGAAAAATAATTATGAATGAAAAATATGAAAAGAATAAACAATTAAATACACTAGAACTGGATAAAATAATAATAATAATTATTATACAGTATTTCTATGAATAAAGCCAACAATATAGATTGTAACATACTGCATACTGACCAGGCATTAAAGAAAAACGAGTAACTTTTGGAATTATATATATATATATATATATATATATATATATATATATATATAAATATATAAAACTACGTTTTTACATTATATTTATTGAAAAAATAAATTAACAATAAAAAGACGTATTTACAATAAGAGAACAGGTTATAACCTCAATTATTCTTATTAACAATTTCAACACATGCTTTTTATGATTAAACATTTTTTAAGATCGATTATTCCAGCCCCTGCAGATTTGCCTTTCAACGAGGAGGGGGCTCTCCTGCTACAAATATAATAACTGAGTGATCCATTATGATATGTCGTAAGGTTTTAGTTTAGATGTGGCAAGAACCTCTATAACTTTATTTGTTTTATTCCTTAGAAATATAAACAGATATAGTCTACTCATACAATAAAATAGATATGACTATTTTTATACTCCACCTTATGGTATTGCATCAAATTAAATAGCAATAAAAATTTTATATATGTTTTTTGTTTATTTATCCCCTCCCCTCTTGGTCTAAATTTCGTATAATTCTTGATTTTTTTTTATATATAATTTTTTTCATTTTTTTTCTGTATACTACAGACATTTTAAGGACTTGTAGAGCAGTACTTAAAACCATTGGAAACATTTTTATACGATATAAATGTCAGTGATGGGGCTAACTTCTGGTTGTATGGAGTCCTTAGAATTAGCTTACATATATCTTAATATTGCCATGTATTAAGTTACATCCATTTTTAAAATATTATACAATAACTAAGGGGATACTGCAAGGAGGGACGCAATCTCGCTCCCGAGAACAGTGGAAGTCACCATCCGAAAAATTGTACCCTCCTTTCCTAAAAGTAATGATAGGAGACTCTATAGGATTCACGATTAATACATCGCAGGAGACGGTAGTGACAAACCGAAGGTGACAGAAGAGATTTTTCATGCTACCCAAATAAACCTCTAGACAACCCAACCATCATCATAAGCTATGTTTTAAATAATACGCAATTGCATAATAATGTTTTATACTTTCACTTACCTAAATATGAAATATACAGTAAGGGAAAATATTGTGATCCAGAAAATTTTCGAATTCCAGTTTTCAATAGTCCGAATGAAAAAAGTCTGTGTGTGGTTAGTCTAGAGCAAAAACGAAAAGTCGCACGGAACTGAAATTTCATAATTAAGAAAACTATAAGCCCGAGACGTTATAGCAACTTTTTCATCAAAATTGACTTACCAGAAGTGCCACTTTTTTATACCATGCATTTTGTACCTTTTTACGATTTACTCAAAAACTGCTCTAACGATTTTGATTAAACTCGCTATATTGATGTCAAATTCAATGGTCTTTAATATTATGTAGGTTTCTTTCTGATTGAAATAGACTGACGGGGCTTAAATGCCGATATTTTAAATTTTCTTCTTCTTAAGTACCTTTGATTTTGTTGATTCTATAAAATTAACTTTATTATCTTGTTACCACTGATGAAAAGCTGGTAAATATATAAGTTGGACGAATTTGATGACCAACTAAAGGATCAAAGAGCAAAACTATTTTTTTATGAAATTTTTGGTTTTTAGGCATCAAGATCAGTGATATAGACGTTTAATATAATATATTTGGAAAGAGAAAAATTTTAGAAGATACACAAAGTTTTAAAAGTGACGAATAAAGAATAAACTTTTTACCGATTAACAATTTTATATAGTCATATTATGCATTATTATTATATAATCCAAAGAAAATGAATACACGTTTTATTAAAAGCAACTTAAAATATTTTTCAAATTGTATTATATTTAATAGTTTTTAAATTGATTTTAACAGTCCAGGTAACTGAAAGTCGAGTGTTGCCCGCACCAGATTTTTAATAAATAATTTAGTTTTGCGTTCATGTTAATTATTAAATTGGCCCCTGGGGACAAGTTTTTAAAATTAAATCTATATTTAACAACTATCTTAAATAATTACACAAGGCAAAAAACTTGCTAATAAGTGGTGCCGCTTCAAGAATTCCTCCACTGTCGGTATATTTAAAATTGCATAGGTTTTTAGAAGTTGTTCTTCATATTTTTCTGACCATCCTATTCTGAAACGTTAGTAATTTTTTTGCAGTATGAGGAGGGATGTTAATAAACATTGAACCACCATAGAGCATTATTTTCGTTATTTGGTTTCTACGTATCTTTGAAACGTAATCCCTCAAAGTTTGAGAAGGGAGGGGTATTTTTTTTTTTTGTCGATTACAAAGGTTCATTATTAAAAATAATTAACCAAAAACAGCAAGAACTTATTCAAAGTCTGGATAAAATTATTGTTTATGCGACGTAGCTTGCTCTCGTACCACCATTTTAGTTTCATTCTCTGCCACATCACAATTGAGCACCTGTAAATTTTACGATGTCATTAAAAAAAACTCTAGTAAGCAGCCTTAGTTTTGAGACTAGTGGCTTATGCAAGCAGACCCAACATCTGATGATGTTCTTAGATCATATGATGAGCTTACTTCAGTGAAAACTTAATCTGTCTAAAATACACTCAAGATAAGAATTTCAAAGAGATGCCGACAGCCTTGCTCCACAAAAATCAAGAAGTCGGGCTCTTATCTGAACTCATTTGCTAGACTTGATCAAACCACTTTAAGGTTCTAAAGTATTTGCAAGTCATTAGACTTCTATTCCGTCGCGAGAACCACTCTATCATTTCGTACACAAGACGATTTAATAAGTACGTTGACAGTTTTATTCATAATATAAACACAGACAGTCTATACATAATATAAAATATTGATGACTTTATCAACATTATTGCATCAAATTACTAATATATATATATATTTATATATATTAGTAAATATTTATATATATTTATATATATATATATATATATATATATATATATATATATATATATATATATATATTTTTTTTTTTTTTTTTTTTTTTTTTTTTTGCAATCATATATTGATTTTAATATCTTATTAGATAGATAGAAAAGACGTATTTACATAATCACAATATAGAATCAATTTAAATTATATTTGTAATGATTTTGTTTTTCCTTAAAATCAAAAATATAATTTTGGTCTGACAATATTTAAACATGTAGTATAGAAGGTAGTAAGAATAGTAGGAAAAATATACAAAAACATAATAAAAATATATAATATATATATATATATATATATATATATATATATATATATATATTAAAATAAAAAATAATAATAAAGGAAATCAATTTTAAAAAGTAAGAAAAATAATTATGAATGAAAAATATGAAAAGAATAAACCATTAAATACACTAGAACTGGATAAAATAATAATAATAATTATTATACAGTATTTCTATGAATAAAACCAACAGTATAGATAGTAACATACTGACCAGGTTGTAAAGAAAACCGAGTAACTTTTGGAAACATATATAGGGGGCTCTCCTGCTACAAATATAATAATTGAGTGATCCATTATGATATGTCGTAAGCTTTTAGTTTAGATGTGGCAAGAACCTCTATAATTTTATTTGTTTTATTCCTTAGAAATATAAACAGAGATAGTCTACTCATAAAATAAAATAGATATGACTATTTTTATACTCCGCCTTATGGTATTGCATCAAATTACATTGCAATAAAAATTTTATATATGTTTTTTGTTTATTTATCTCCTTCCCTCTTGGTCTAAATTTCGTATAATTCTTGATTTTTTTTTTTTATATATAATTTTTTTCATTTTTTTTTCTGTATACTACAGACATTTTAAGGACTTGTAGAGCAGTACTTAAAACCATTGGAAACGTTTTTATACGATATAAATGTCAGTGATGGGGCTAACTTCTGGTTGTATGGAGTGCTTATAATGGATTGGATGTATGGATTTAATAAGTACGTTGACGGTTTTATATCATAATAGTACAGTCACAACAGTGTGATGTTTGACGGAAAATCTAACCTTCGTTTCCTAAATGACGGATTTTGTAATTATTCCTGCTTTAATTATAGTTGTTATTGACTTAGAAAAATACTAAAAACATAATAATATTAAAAATCTCGTGAGGGCAACAAGCGACTTTCACTAACCACAGCAGTAAAAATGCATTTAAGAACTATTAAATAAGATTGAAGTTGAAAAATGTTTTAAGTTAATTTAAATAAAAAGTTTATTATGTATCGCTGAAAACAAATGATATAGATTAAATAATATAACAATATTAAATTGTTACTATTTTTGTGATAGGTTTGTGGCCTATTCGTCACTTTACATCACCTTTTACAACTTTGTAAATAAGATAATATTTTTTTCTAAAATATTTAGCTTTCCAACGGTATACTATACATCTACCTTTGTGTTCTTATTTTCAAAAATTCAAAAACTGCATTAAAAAATATTTTTGCTCTCTTCTCCTTTAGTTAGTTATAAAATTCGTTCAACTTTTATATTTATCTACTTTTTTATCAATGCTAAGAAGATTATATTATTAATTTTTTCAAATCTACAAAGTTAAAAGTACTTATGAGGAAGAAAATTTAAAATACCAGGTATTAAAGCCCTGTCAGACTAAATCAATCAGAATGAAACCTATATGATATTGAAGCCTATTAAATTTTACATCGATCAACCGAGTTTAATCAAAATCATTAACTGTTTTTTTTTTTTTTTTAAATTCTTTCATTGATTTAAAAAATGGAGGTAAGTGAAAGTCGTGTGTTGCCCGCACCAGATTTTTAATTATGGATTTAAAATTAGAAACTTTTCCCTAGGTGTTTGTATAATCCAATTTAATAATTAACAAGAACGCAAAACTAAATTATTTATTAATAATCTGGTGCGGGCAACATACCACTTTCACTTACCTGGGCTGTTAAAATCAATTTAAAAACTATTAAATATAATACAATTTGAAAAATATTTAGGTTGCTTTTAATAAAACGTGTATTCATTTTATTCGTCACTTTTACAACTTTACACTTGTATCTTCTAAAATGATCTCTTTCCAACGGTATATTAAACGTCTATATCACTGATCTTGATGTCTAAAAACCAAAAATTTCATAAAAAAATAGTTTTGCTCTTTTATCCTTTAGTTGGTCGTCAAATTCGTCCAACTTATATATTTAGCCGTCTTTTACCAATGCCATTCAGATGATATGGTTAATCTTTTGGAATGTACAAAATTAAAGGTTGTTTAGATGAAGAACATTTAAAATATCGACATTTAAGCGATATCAGACTATTTCAATCAAAATGAAACCTATATGATATTAAAGCCCATTCAATTTTACATCAATATAGCGAGTTTAAGCAAAATCGTTGGTGCCGTTTTTGAGAAAATCGTAAAAAGGTTCAAAATGCGTGGTATAAAGTGGCTCTTCTGGTAAGCTGATTTTAATGAAAAAGTTGCTATAACATCTCGTGCGAATAGTTGTCTTAAATATGACATTTCAGTTTCGTTTTAGCGCTTTTTGCGAGACTTGGTAGTTTGGTCGCAGGGAATCCTAAAACGTGTATTTCTAGTGAAAACTCGAATTCAAAAACTTTCACGATCGCAATACTTTCCTTTACATTACATTATAGTATATATATTGTATATATATATATATATATATATATATATATATATATATATATATATATATATACAGCAAAGAAAAACGTGTTTCAGGAAGTTGGTGCTATAAAGTTATAAAGAGCGACTGTGTCACTATGAATGGGTTTATTAAACGAGGCGTCTTGCTGTCACCATCGCAATGATACTGCAAACTATCACGCTAAACCTGGCACTTCGTCAGGATTTCAAGGCCGTAAGTTCATAGTTTGCACGATTTCAGAAACACCCTGATCTTACGTACTTTTTGGTCTATATAGACGCATTTCTTTAATTATCTTCAAGCGGTGTAACTATGCGATAAAATTAAAATTATCATCTAAATAATATTCGCTTGAGGTAACTCTCAAGTATCTTTCCTCAGCCGGCGAAACTTAATAAGACGATGATTATTAAAACGTGATACATCCATTTAAAATCTTTTTTAATGAAAATACAAAAATCTCACATTAATTTGTTTTTATACCAATTTACTTTTTGCATTAAAATCTTGTTTTTTTTTAAGTAAGGAAATGTTTTTAGTATGAAATTAAATATGTACTATTGATATAATTAGTATCTTTTGGAAAGAATCACGTTTCCAATGAACGTTTGCGTGTTTTTTGGACAAAATAGGGTGACGGATTTCTGTAAAACTTTTTTACTTTCACATACCATATATAGCAATGGAAAGTATAGCGATCGTGAAAACTTTCGAATTCCAGTTTTCTACGGTAATACACGTTTTAAGGTCCCCTGAGTCCAAACGACCAAGTCCCACAAAAAGGTCTGAGTGTGTGTGTGAGTGTGGGAGGAGGGTGTGCGTGTGGTAACTCCCGGGCGAAAACGAAAAGTTCTATGAAACTGTTATACCATGCATTTTGCACCTTTTAACGATTTTCTCGATTTACGATCCTACGTGATGAATCTCCACCTTCACGCTAGAATAGAATGGTTACCTACAATAAACATAAATAAATAAAAATAACTGTTACTGGTACTGGTAATGGTGAGGTGAACTGTTGCTGTAAATGGATTCTACGGAAATACAAAGCAACGATCGAATCGATATTAAGTTCTTGAAAACAAACAGCTTCGTATCCAAATTATAGCACTTGTTTTAGTAATATTTGCATTAACCTAAAAAAAATTATTTTTTAAGCGACTATTTTCATTTTTATTTTTACTGACTTATTTATAAAATATAAGGGGGAGCCTTTGCTTGTTTGGCTAGCGCGCAGGTCGGTCACGCCGAACTTGTGAGTTCGAATCCCAGTCCCAGGACTTTTTCAAGCATGTCATTAGATGGGGATTCACTCTCAACCTCCCCCGGGGTATGTGAGTGAGACCCGTTTACCAACTGGTGGCGACTCACAAAAATAAACGTAGGATAACCTTACCTTTCAAAATATAGAGAATCGCATTGCGGAATCCTAGGAAATCTCAGAGTGCGGCCGAGGGTCTCCAAGACCTGACGCACTAACGGAAAAAATATATAAATGAAATATATAGTATCAGGCCTGTAAAATAAGGCTAAAATTTAAGATTTGTGGGAATTCATTCGAACAAAGCTGGAAATTGTTACAATCCATCTTCATGGACCTCAGTAAAAGTAATCTGAGTTTACACCATCGCAGGTGTGAAAACTGAAATTTCATATATTTGAAGCTTATATGCCTGAGATGTTACAGCAACTTTTTCATCAAAATCAGCCATACAGAAGAGCCACTTTATACCATACATTTTGCATCTTTTTACGATTTTCTCAAAAACGGCTCTAACGATTTAGTTAAATATACACATAGCTATATCGATGTGAGATTTAATGGGCTTTAATATCATGTAGGTTTCATTCTGATTGAAATAGTCTGACAGGGATAAAATGGATTTTTAAATTTTCTTTTTTTGTTGAAAAGCTAAAGATTTAAAAACAAATGTTTCCCCAATTGAACTTAAATATACACTAAGTTGTAAAAGGAAATGGAGAGTGATGAAAAATTGACTGATTGTTGCAGATAATAATAATTTAAAACTTTTTTCAAGTATAACTTTATTTAAAAGTTCTTAAATTGATTTTAACAACACGTAGTAAAATCCGTTGCAAATGAGGTGAGTGAAAGACGTGTTTTTTTATCATTAAATTTTTTATTATTATTTGTTATATTATTTATCTTCATTATATATATATATATATATTTCGCTTATTTATTTATTTCTAATCAGATCCCTTTCAAATTACATAATTAAAATAAAACCAAAAATTTATTTTATTATAATCCAAAATGAGTTTATAGGTCTTGTTGATCTCAGCGTTTCACGCTTTTCAACGCAAACAAACGAAAAAAAACATAAGAACTTGTATATGTTTTGTTACACAGATCTGAACGAGCATTGATTCTTCCTTGCATATGTACACTCTTCCATAATTCTTTTTTTTTTTTTTTTTTTTTTTTTTATTGATATTTACAACTGTACACAGTACAACAAGTAAATGAGCTATTTACAGAACTTGGCTTGAAAAAAGTCTTGAGAAGAATCTACCCCGTGATAGCACTTCAGTGTTTATTTGGTAAATAGGTCTCGAGGCCACAGTCTTTTCAGACGCCTCGGAGGATTATCAGGAATATATTAAGATGAGAGGATACGGACAAGCGGGTTTGTATGGGCGGGTAATTTGGAATGAAAGGAGGAGTATCTTTTTTTGGAAATTTCTGCAACGAGTGGGATATTCAGGTCTCTATGGATGAGTTTGTTGGTAACAAAGTAAGGAGCGTCTAGGATTTGTCGAAGGATTAAGGATTGGATGCGGGAGGAATTCGATGGTTTAGTGGAACCCCATAGCTCTATGCCCCAAAAAAATGAAACTGTAAAAATAGCAATGCATTCTCAAAGAATACCACCTCTACATTAATTTATTGTAAATTGAAACATATAATAACATAATATGTGCAAGATAATACTTGTATTTTTTGGCCCTATTTTACTAAAAGTTGTGCATAGACCAAACATCCGAAACTAGGACTCGTGATAAAGATATATTATGGAACCAGGTCAGTTTGCCACTATAGCGTGATCTTTTCAACAACCAGAATTCGATCTAGATAAGGGGGCCATTATCGGATCATTATATCCACTGAAATACAGGAAACCGTGTTTTCAAACAAGAATATTCACACTAATCATTTCACACTTAAATGTACGGCTGGTATATACGAGTATAAGTTATTTATCTAGCCGTGAGATTGCACAATATAGTGCAACATTATGTATTTATTATAAACAACAAAAGGACAGTCAAAAAAATCTGGTGCGCGCAACACACGACTCTCACTTACCTCCGTTGTTAAAATCAATTTAAGAAGTTCTAAATATATTTAGAGATGAAAACAAATTGCTCAATAACTAATTACATTGAGTTTCAATAGAAACATGTGTTTTATTAAATAATCTATTATATTATTATCCACGACAATAATATTATATCGACGTATAATACGCTTTCCAACGGTATAGTATTACTTTCACTTACTATATATAGTAAGGGAAAGTATTGCGATCGTGAAAAATTTTCGAATTCCAGTTTTCATCGGTATTTCCTTATAAATAAACTGAAACCTCGAAAAGCTCCTGGCTACGACCTCCTCAATTCTAAGATCCTTCGTCAACTGCCCCAAAAAGCAATTATATTCCTTACCTACCTCTATAATAGTATCCTCCGTACAACCCACTTTCCTTTGGTGTGGAAACACTCCATCATTCTCCTTTTTCCCAAACCTGGTAAACCTCCCAACAACACCTCATCCTATAGGCCTATTAGCCTCCTTCCGATCCTTTCAAAAATCTTTGAAAAAATCCTTCTCAAGCGTATCCTACAGTTAATTGAAATTCCTTTCCACCAGTTCGGATTCCGCTCACAGCACTCCACTGTACAACAAGGCCTACGAGTGGTTGACCATATATCCTTTGCACTTGAAAACAAGCAATATTGCACTGGTGCCTTTCTGGACGTTGCTCAGGCATTCGACCGGGTCTGGCACGATGGCTTGCTTTTCAAACTAAAAACCCATTTACCCCAATCCTTATATCTAATCCTACAATCCTACCTTTCAAACCGTTCCTACAGAGTCCCTCTGGTTCAGAATTTTCCAATAGTTACCTGATCGAGGCTGGTGTACCTCAAGGCAGTGTCCTAGGTCCTGTCATCTATCTCCTATTTACAGCTGACATACCTACGGATCCTCATACTTTCTTAGCAACTTTTGCCGACGATACTGCCATTTTATCAACCCAATCAGATCCCGAAATGGCATCTTCCTATCTACAAAGACATCTATCCTTGATTGAATTTTGGTGCGCTAATTGGCGTTATCAAAATTAATGAATCCAAATGTAAGCACATCACCTTTACCCTTCGCCGCAGATCCTGTCCACAAGTCAATTTTAACTCCATACCCCTTCCCTGCTCTGACACAGTCCGGTATCTGGGATTCTTACTAGACAAAAGACTAACCTGGAACCCACACACTCGACTTAAACGACAAGAACTCAACAGACGATACGGCCAACTATATAGACTACGAAACAAACATCAAAACTTTCTGTTGCTAATAAACTATTAATTTACAAGACGATTCTGAAACCGATATGGACCTACGGACTCGAACTGTGGGGGACAACTAAATTTTCGAACATCAGGCGTATCCAATCCTTTCAGTCCAAAGTCCTCAGAACAATAGTCAATGCTCCCTATTATGTTACAAACAAGACCTTACACAATGATCTGAATATCCCATTTGTCCTCGATCTAATCCCATCTAAATTCCTAAACTTCCACCAGAGGCTAACTCACCTTCCTAATCCTTTATTCCAATCCCTATCTAGCTCCAGCCATCCCTATAACCCTCCTCGTAGGTTGAAACGGCAGTGGCCTAGGGACCTCTTATAACTAAGCAATGCTGAGTGTTGGCAATGGCCAGCTTCTCCACTCATGCCTGAGAGTCTGTGGCTCTAGCGCCCTCTCTCAGTCTCCACTGGCTTATTAGACCGGTGACGCGACTGACTGAGAGGCGCTGGATCTCCTAGCCTCGGGCCCCAACGCCCATTTTCTAGTTGACACCAGGGGCATTATGTAAATATTGTATATATATGTATGAATGTGACCTAGATTATTATTATTTATTTATTTTATTTTATTTTTATCTTTATTTAGGGTTATTTACTCTTCTATGTATTTTATTTATTTCTATTTATTTGGTATTCATTTATTTTTATTTCTTTATTTAGTGTACATAAGGAATGAATGAATTCTAATAGCATTAATACTCATTGCCCAAGATTGTGGCAGATTGTATTATTTCTAAATTAAAAAAAAAAGTTTTCATCGGAAATACACATTTTAGGGTCTCTTGAGTTCAAATAACCAAGTCCCGCAAAAAGGTCTGTGTGTGCGTGTGGTAACTCCCGGGCGGAAACCAAAAGTCTTATATAGCTGAAATTTAATTTTTGACACAACTATACGCTCAAGACGTTACAAAACCTTTTTCATCAAAATGAGCTTACTAGAAGAGCCACTTTTTACGAACCATGTATTTTGCACCTTTTTTCGATTTTCTCGAAAACGGTTCCGACGATTCTGATTAAACTCGCTGTAACAATGTAAAATTTAATAGGCTTTAAAATCATGTAGGTTACATTCTGATTAAAATGGTCTGACAGGGCTTAAATGCCGATATTTTAAATCTTCTTTCTCTAAAGTACCTTTAATTTTGACTATATTATCTTGTTACCACTTATGAAAAACTGATAAATATATAAAATGAATGAATTCGATACCCAACTTAAGGAGAAAACAGAAAAAAAATATTTTGTTAATGCAATTTATCGTTAATGCAATTTATAAACGGATGTAAATCTTTCTTCTTTCTTTTTAAACCAAAATCCAAAAAACCAAAGTGAGATCATGAGGTACCCATGTATCGAGCTTTTTTACTTTCCCAATACACTTTAAATGTCTGAAAACGGTAGATGCACTTGCATTTAGTTGTGTTGAGAGTCCTTTAACTGTTTGGTAGGGATTCCTTCTACTGTATGTTTGAGGACATCGTTGTCTATTACGGACGGAGGTCTTCCGTTAGTTATTTTTATAGACTCTACAAAATTAAAGGCACTTTAGATGAAGAAAATGGTCAGCCGAATTTATTAAAAAAGTTAATGTGACATCTCGGGCGTTAAAGGTGTCTTAATTATAAAATTTCAGTTTCATAGGACTTTTCGTTTTCGCCAGGGAGTTACCACACACCCCACACACACACACACACACACACACACAAACACAGACCTTTTTGTGGGACTTGGTCATTTGGACTCAGGGGACCCTAAAACGTGTATTTCCCTTGAAAACTGGAATTCAAAAATGTTCACGATCGAAATACTTTCCCTTACTATATATTTCATATATAGGTAACTGAAAGTAAAAATGTAAAATCTTCAATTTAATTTGGATGATTACCTTATTTGTCCAAACATTTATCATACTTGAGTTACAAATGTTATATAATTAAACATTTTGAGCTAAAATTGTGAAAAACATACATTTGTGTATGTAGGTAATGAATGACATAAATAAATATACAAAAGTGAATTTTGAAATGAACCATTGCCTGTTCTTCTATAGTCTACATAATAGCTATACTAGAATATAAGATATAGAGTTAATAAGAATGGTTTTTAAAACAAGAGCCGAAAAGATATCCTTAAATTGTAAACCATGGATTACATAAATTGTAAATTGGCAGACACATCTCAATTTCTTTATATGTACTTTGAATGTGAGGTACGTTTCAGGGTCAGGAGCATTGTAGTTGCATAGTAATCTATATAAAGGATAGTTAATCGAATTTAGGGTCCTTTGTATGTCGGCTGAGAGATAATGGTTATGTGCTTTTTCCAGTATGTTGTCTTTGTATCGAGGAAGTCCGTTTTTATGGTGACAGAGAGCTCTTCTGCAAAGGCATTTAGCTCGGCTATTGCTCTAAATTGGGAAACCCAATTGAAGTTTATGTCAGGATTATCTTTGTCTAATGATTTCAGTCTGTTAAAGCAAAGTTTTGGAAGTCGTTCTTCTGGCATGAACTCGAGCTTGGTCCATAGATTTGTCATCTTTTTTGAGCCCTGAAAATATAAAAATAAGAAAACTATACCACGAAGTTACCGATAGGAACCGAGGTATTAGAATTCTGAGTCATCTCCAAAATTGGCAATGTGGTTCATAGGGAAGCCCTCGTAACTATGAAGAGTAGGGTGCGAGAAAAAAATGTATACCTACTATAGTGGAGCGTACAAATCATACAAACCCGGATTTTCGTTACAGTGGATGAAAAAATAAATAAAAAATCGGAACGTTTAGCTAATAACATAAATAAAAAAGTTTACCTATTGAAAATTTGTGCTTTTGATTTAAAAAAAAGGAAATGGATAATTATGTTAGAAAAGAGTGATTTCTCGTTTTTCGCAAAATTATAATTTCTTTTAAATACCTCTGTATCGATGAATATTGAACATACAAATGTTTTTTTTACCACTCAAATAAAAGCTTATTAAATACTTGATGGTTTACTTTACAATCATTATCCTCATAGAATGAGCCGTTTCTATGATAGTAGTCATAATAATTTTATAAAAGAGTGATATCTGGTGATATTCCTTTTTTGAATGGCCGCCATTTTTTAATCTACCCGTTTTGAGTTGGCAGGCGTGTATTTTTTGCTTTACTATGATAGATGCTTTGCATAAAACACTAAAAATTTTGGTCAAATGGGTTGCATTTTTAGTTGCTGGCTCACGGACTATCATCCCCGTTCACGTTTTACCACCTGTCGAAAGTCCCTACAGCCCTTCATAAACATAGGTTTCTCCAAAAGATGATTTTCTATAGCTTTTCCAGTAAAATTCAACGTAAACATAAAAAAAAAAAAAAATGCTATTAAAAGTTCAGTTATATACTGGAATATTAATTTTGTCTTTTTTCAATTAAAAAATTAAAAGCACAAAATTTTTTTTGGTAAACTTCTGTGCGCTCCACTACTAATGTATCCGACATTTTCTAAACAGATGTAAAGAAAAGTCTAACTAATAAGTTCATAGATCAGAAGAATTAAACTATTGTGTATTTTGGGAGATTTACGAAGAATCCCTCAAGCTGAGAACCACTGGTTTTCCAATATCAAACAATGGACGCTATTTATGATTAACGATGAGTTGACTGTCAACATCAGCTGTCGGGATTTTCAGATAATGAATGAACTTACCAGTTAACTTAGGCATGGGAGATTTTATTATTGCTACTTAAATTAAAATCTTCAAAGACAACGGTATCATGCTCCTTAGAGTAATATTAAAATAATTCACAGTAGATACTTCTTTTCCACTAAGAATTTTTTTAATTTTTTACTATTTAGTATATTTACAAAATTTGTTAAACACTACAAATGACATCTACTTTTCACGTTTATCACAACGATTTTTTTTTTTCAGAAAAATAAACGATTTTGCCATTAACAGCTATAAAAAAGGTAAAAACCACAGGATCACACATATTTAACTTGAAATTATTAAGTACTTATACATTCTACTCATTTTACGGTTTTCCTCATTACAGTAACCCTGCCATGGGTGCATTTATTTCTACGCGTACCATCTTGCGATACAACGCGTATTTTTATTACATAATATAAATTAAGTTACAGAATATAAATAAAAGGTATAATAATAACTGGTAAATAAAATTAATAAATATAAACTGATAAATTAATCATTTGTTATATCGAATTAACAAAATAACACAATAATACAAAATAACTAATTGATTAAACTAAGAAACCAGCTAGCTACTAACTAATTAATTACTTTATCATAAGTATTAGTAACAGTGAAAGTAAATAAAATAAAAATTTCTACTCATTTCTATTATTAAAAATTAGTCTTTGAAAACATTCCATGAAAGGACCATTCATTCATAAGTGCACTCAATCGGAAAGTATGGTAACCTAACATTTTTTAATGAACAGAAGTTTTCGGTGTTGCAAATTCTTTATAACTGACGTCAAAGGTTGTCGAAAGAACCTATAACAATTATTTTTAAAAGTAGAACGTAAGTATGGCGTTACAGTAAAAGGTTTGCTAGTTAAGGTAAAGTTTTTGTTGTTTTTTTGTCATAACCCCAATTTAGTTACATGTTTTGCCAAAATAGTTTTTGAATAATTTCTTTCTACTGTATCTAGATACATTTTAAGGCTGTTTCTGTTAATAGATAATGTTTTTAAAGTGCTATCCTACCTTTGCTATTCCTCTTGGTGGTGGGGATCAAGGTGAAGTATTGTAACTAAAAAACGTTTAAATATCATTTATGTTATAATTTAACGCTCTTTAATAATAATTTAACGAGTCTTTAATAATTAAGAAAATCACGACATTAAGATCGGGTATGAGAAGTTTACATGAAAGTAGAATATGGGAAAATATACATTCGTTTCAGGAGAACGGTATAAGAAGTCATAGTATACAAGAATTCCATGCTTGATTCAGAATTTTGACATCCAATACAGTTTTTTTTTTAATATTTAGATTAAATTAAATTTTAAACAAAGAATTGCGAAATATGGATATGGAAATTACTAAAACAAATAATGGTATGGTTTTGATTCTTTTATTTTACCAGTTGGGCTAAGATTATTCTTATTTTTTATGCGAAGTTTACAATAAAGTAAAATATGTAATTGTTTTATGAGAACGAGAAAGGCACATAGTATACAAGAATCCCATGCTTGATTCAGAATTTTGCCATCCACTACATTTTTTTTTTAAATATTTAGATTAAATAAAATTATAAACAAAGAACAGTGAAATATGGATATGGAAATTACTAAAACAAATAATGGTATGGTTTTGATTCTTTTATTTTACCAGTTCGGCTAAGATTATTCTTATTTTTTATGAGCAGTTTACAATAAAGTAGAATATGGGAAAATATGTAATCGCTTCATGAGAACGATATAAGGGCTCATAGTATACAAGAATTCCATGCTTGATTTATAATTTTGCAATCCACTACATTTTTTTTTTAATATTTAAATTAAATAAAATTATAAACAGAGAATAGCGAATATGCATGAAGAAATTACTAAAACCAATAATTTTATGGTTTTGATTCTCTAATTTTACTAGTTGGGCTATGCTTATTTTTATTTTATTTTTTTTTAAAGGTGTTCTTCGGAAAACATTTTTTTTTTCTACAGTTTATGATAGTTTCATTCGTGGTAGTTTTTGGAATTTCGTGTATATAAATTTATTTAAATTATAACAGCGGAGATAATACACATTTTAATGCTACAACTAAACATATTTCGAGATATATATTTAAATATACTTTTTTTATTATTATTTTTTTTTTTAGGGCTCAGCTTTGAGACTGTTCGGGCGCCATTATCAGGCTGCGGTTCGGAGAGCTCCCTAATGCAGTAGTCAGTGCAGATATTGCTATACGTTTTCAGAGGCAATACATGCGAAGTATTATAGCGATATATACTCACAGATGCTTGGACGGCTATGTGAGCCTTCCCAAAGAGCGGGGTATCACCTTTCTCCTGTGTCGAGGGGGCATTTCTACGGACTGATAATTCTGACGTCACTTCATTGATCCCTCTCCCACCCTTCTCGACAAAAAGTGACGTCATAAGTAGCAACTTAAGGCAAATCGTTTAATTCATGATCGTTTTAGCATTGCTTTTAACATTCTTTCTGTAAATTTGTAGTTCAAGGATAACATATTTTTTATAATAAAAACGAATATAAAAGTTTAACTTTTTTTATTTCAATTCAAATACTAAATAATTTCTGATAACAATAAAATAAATGAGAATTCCAAGTTTATTCATTCATTCATGAAATTAAAAAAAAAAAAAAAAACGTAAAGAATTACTCTAATGTTATATCTATTGGGTATATGAAAAAAAAAGTTATAGGAGTGAGAAAAAAAAAAAAAATTGTGTTTCATATTGAGACAATTTTTATGGAATTTTTGATAAGCATGAAATCATCATTTTAAGTATAAAAATATTGGCATTTAAGCCCTGTCAGACTATTTCAATCAGAATGAAACCGACATCATATTAAAGCCCATCAAATTTTACACTGATATATAGAGTTTAATCAAAATCGTTAGAGCCGTTTTTGAGTGAATAGTAAAAAGGTGCATAATGCATGGTATAAAGTACATCTTCCGGTCAGCTGATTTTTATTATAAAGTTTCTATAACATCTAGGACGTATAGTTGCCTTAAATATGAAATTTCAGTTTCATAGGACTTATCGTTTTCATCCGGGAGTTACCACACACACACACACACACACACAACACACACACAGACCTTTTTGCGGGACTTGGTTATTTGGACTCAGGGGACCCTAAAACGTGTATTTCCGTTGAAAACTGGAAATTCGAAAATTTTCACGATCCCAATACCTTCCCTTACTATATATTTCATAATAGGTAAGTGAAAGTAAAAAAAAATTGAGTACGGGCAACACACTTCTTTCACTTACCTGGGTTGGTATAATAAATTTAAAAACTATTAAGTTAGTTAAAAAATATTAAAGAATTATATTCAGTTTTTTTATATGTATTTCGAAATGTTTTACATTAAATCACTTTACATTATTTTCCACAACATTGTATATAAGATAACATTTTTCTCCAATATTTAGCTTTCCAACGGTATATAATACACCTATATTACTATTCTAATGTTTAGAAAAAAAGACCCCCAAAATATATTTTACCCAAAAAAAATATGTTTGCTCTTTTCTCCTTTAGTTGGTTATCAAATTCGTTCAACTTGTATATTAAGCAGTTTTTTATCAAATCTAATAAGATGATATGGGTTTTTTTTTTTTGTTGTTTTTCTATTTTCTATTAAAGGTACTTTAAAAAGACAATTTAAAATATCGAAATTTAAGCTTTATCAAACTATTTCAATTAGAATTAAACAAATATATTAAAGCCTATTCAATTTAACATCGATATAGAGAGTTTAATGCAAATCGCTAGAGCCTCTTTTGAGAAAATCGTATTAAGGAGCAAAATGCACGGTGCAAAGTGGCTCTTCTGGTTTGACGATTTTGTTAAAAAAGTTGCTGTAACATCTCTGACATATTTATTTTCTTTCTTTTTTTTCGGTTGGCGCGACAGGCCTTGGAGGCCCTTGGCCGCGCGGTATGGTTTATATTCCACACCGCGATACTCGATGACATTTTATAGGGTAGGGTCATCGCTCCCTACGCCTATTTTCGTAGGTGGCAGTCAATTAGCTGACGGGTCCCACATACCCGGGGAGATTGTGAGTGAATCCCCATTTATTTGCATGCTTGAAAAAGTCCTCCTGGGACTGGGATTCGAACTCACAACTTCAGCGTGGCAGGCTAGCGCGCTAACCACTCAGCCACGGGCTCCCCAACATCTCTGACATATACGCTTCTAAAATATGAAATTTCAGTTTCATGAAACGTTTTCAAAACCACATGGGATCTTTTTGCGGGACTTAAATACTCAGATGACCCTATAATGTGTATTTCTGGTGAAAATTTGAATTAGAAAATTTCAGGATCGCAATACTTTCCCTTATTATTATTACATATATAGGTAAATGAAAGTAAAAAGATACTAGGGAAAATTGTCGACAAATGACCCTTCAACAACTAGAATAAACTCTAAATTTATAACATATAAAATTGTTACATATTAATTTTCCAAAAATCTTCCGTTTTCCAGTGATGTATTGTAGACTTATATTATTAATCTCAATTTTCAATATGATTTTTTATCTAGAAAATTGTCATCCTCTTTTTTATTAAACTTGATTCTCAAATTCATTCATACTTACCATGTTCGTATGAATGATAACAAGGAGAAATAGTTAATTATTTCAAATAAACTAAATTAAAGGTAGTTTAGAGGAAGGAATCTTTGAAATTTTCCGTTTAAATCTCCTTATCAACTATTTCAATGAGGATAAAAGTTGCATTATATTAAAGCCCATTTTATTTTTCTTAAATCTAGAAATTTTAACGTCAAAATTGTTAAAGCCATTTTGGAGAGAACTGTAAAAACGCCAAGAAGCACAGATTAACATTAAAATTGCTTATTTTCACGATACATTTTTACATTCAATTTTCAGGAAAGTACTAATGAGTTATCTCGTTCTAATTTTCATTTATAAGCATTATTACTTTTTTTTTCTTTTATAATTTATGAATTTGTTATTCCTGATTTCAAAAACATATTACTAGGTGGTAATTGAAATACAGACTAAGAAAAGCACCAACTTAATTTAAAACTATTTTTTAAAAAGCGTAAAATAGTTCAAAATATCAGGAAAAATACATACAACGTTTATGCATTATGTGAATAAAAATTATAGAAAAAGATGTGTGTAAATATAAAAATACTACGCTATATTTAATTTTATATATAGAGATCCATAAACAGACGTTTTATAACTTAAATGATAAATAGAAAAGTCTATGTAATCAGGGAGTAAGATGACCATGGCAAAATATACTACTAGTTTAATGGACGGAATACATAAAAAATCTATATAAATAGCAATAGAATACACACACACATTATATATATATATATATATATATATATATATATATATATATATATATATATATATATATATATATATACGATTCTAATGTTTAAAAAATATTATGGGTTTTTTTTTTTTCAAATATCTATATACTCAATGAGATTTTTCAAGTAAAGTCAATATATGATTATAAAAGTGTTATATGCTAATAAAAATATATTGTTTACAATAATAAATATTTGACACTATTTTTCGTTTAAAGTACAAGATATATGTGTGTGTGTGTATATATATATATATATATATATATATATATATATATATATAATAATATATATATATATATTATATATAGCTAAATTACTTAGCTCGCGGCTTCTGTATAAAAACTTAAGGTTAGAATTTATAAAACTATTATTCTTCCAACGGTTCTTTACGGATGCGAAACGTGGCCGCTTACTTTGAAGGATGAACAACGGCTTAAGGTTTTCGAGAATAAGGTACTGCGTAAAATATTTGGTCCGAAGAGAGATGAGGCCACCGGGGAGTTTAGAAGGTTGCACAACGCGGAGTTGCGGAGTTTGTACCCTGTGAATGTAATTTAGTTGATAGCATTGCGGAGACTCAAATGGCGAGTAAAGTTGTTGGGCTTAGTGAGGAACGGATTCCGAGAAAGTTGGTATTCGCTGAACCGATTGGTAGGCGTCCGAAAGGTAGGCCGAAGCGTCGATGGGAGGATTGCATTAACAATTAAAAATTGCATAAAAAATTAAATGAGGACTTGGGCTTGACTGGTGAACATTGGACGAGTCTGTGCAGGCGAAGTTTGGTGGTATCGGCATCGAACCTTCGGGTTCGGTAAGCCTATTATTATTATTATTATTATATATATATATATATACGATTCTAATGTTTAAAAAATATTATGGTTTTTTTTCGAATATCTATATACTCAATGAGATTTTTCAGGTAAATATCAATATATGATTATAAAAGTGTTATATGCTAATAAAAATATATTATTTACAATTATAAATATTTGACATAATATATTAAACATAAAGTACAAGATTATATATATATATACCATTTTCATGATTATTTAAATTATTATTTTTATTAATAAAGCTTTTACATAACAGAGATATCTGAATTTATTTCTATGTATCACTTTTTGATTCTCCAGTGCTAATAATTTTATGTTAATTTACAATTTTTTATATTTCACTATACACTAACCATTCAAAATAAAAACTTTAATATTAATATATCAAACTAAAACTTTGTGTTCTATTGTATGTTTATCTATATACTCAATATCTGGTAAAGTTCTTTAATTTCCAAAGGAAGCCTGATATTATATAATTATAGCTTGTGTTAAGATGTATTGATGTTCTTCCTGAACGGCATTATAAAAGGTTAACAGTGGAGCTTCCTAATTCAAAACAACAGTGGACTTCGAGATTATAAACATGGAAAAACTTTTTATTTACTCTAAAGATACCACTGTAGTGGAAAGGTTTATTAATTTCACAAAAAATCATGTAAACATAAACAGTCGAGTCTGATTTTGTGAAGAGTTTTTCCAATAATCTAAGTTGTGTAGAAGATTTCATTCATATCCCATCCACACAACAGAACTATATTATAGATATTACAATTTAATACGTACAATAAATAAAATATCACGTGATCATTTTCAATAACTATGGATCTGGTAAAGTAATAAAAAAATATATCGAAAATGTATGGAAAAAACTTAAATCAATCTCTTATTGCACAATGTTCAAATTAACACTATTTTAAAAATGAAAAATAATAGATTAAATATACAGTTTTATTCCATCTCTCTCCCCCCCCCCTATCTTTAGCCTAAATATATATAAATTAAAGAAAAATTCAAATCTTCAAAATAAGGGAAATGATTATATAATAATAAATAATAATAGGCTTGCCGAACCCGAAGGTTGGATGCCGATACCGCCAAACTTCGCCTGCACAGACTCGTCCAATGTTCGCCGGTCAAGCCCAAGCCCCCGAGACCAGCCTTAATGCAATCCTCCCATCGACGCTTCGGCCTACCTTTCGGACGCCTACCAGTCGGTTCAGCGAATACCAATTTTCTCGGAATCCGTTCCTCACCGGTAACTTATATCATAATAAGTTAATAAAATAAATTTGGAGGGTAAGAGAAGCGGGTGAGAATTGTTAAAGCGGAAAAACCAGCATCCCAATAAATCAGAGGGCGCATTTAGACCTCTTGATAAATTGGGCTCACTTCCCAATTTTCCAAGTCTGATCAACTCGCCTAAACGGCCTTAAAAATGGAATTGGGTTTTTCATTGTTTCATATTGCTTTCTTATTTAAAATAACTGCTTATTCGAATAGAGGATGCAGACATTATAAACACTCCAATTAAATTAGCTAGCTTATGACCGCGGTTCCCAACAAACTTCTAATACGACCAACGATTCTTCCATGATTATGATTAAAATTTTATCAGAACCATAACTGTTGCTCAATATAGTAAACCACTCTCTAAATCCATTCTATCCTGATTCTTTCTTTTTACCTAATGGGCAACAGTGTTCCAAGATTTGATTCTTTTGACACTATCATAGATCTTCATTCTTCGGGGATGGAAAAAGCTGATCACTCACTTTTTCGGTAGCTCAAAGTGGGTACTAAGCCATTAGTAGCCATTAAGCGGTACTTTTATTTTCTGCTTGTTACAAAAATGTAAAAATGTAGCGTATTCGCACTTCTTAAACCACATTAACTAGGTTTGGGAATTTAGAGTCTGGAATACACAATCGATATGTTGAAGTCTGACCCGAGAATTATTTAAATATCTTTTAAGAGCCTATATTATACTCACTGTACCTGGACAGTAGTTGAATTTATATCACAACTTATTTAATTTTTTTTTTTTTGACGAAGACTTATGTTGGGGGTTTGGATCACATATAATTTTCCGGCTGACTTTTTAATGTTTGCTTTGAATAAATCTTGATAAAACAGCTTCCCAGTCATCAAGATTATCAAACCACGCCTTCTTTGACAAAGCAGAATATAATTGAAAACCCTGAGATCAAGCATTTACTGTCGTTTTCTTGATTTCTGACTTCACTTAGACCAATGATGTCCACATGGCAACATTCCAACTCCCTGACCAGTATAACTTATTTGCCAGTAATCAATTTTCTATTTCAAGCTGCAATTCTTATTTGCTTGCTCATACCATGTGGTTGCAGTCATTATTTGTGCTTGGAATAAATAAATTATACAATAACACTTTTATTACAGGCCGATCGCTTAACTCAGTTTATAACGCAAAAAGGAAAAGGTAGAAACTGTTTGCCTATATTGAACAATGTTGCCAACTGTACATTCAACAGTTGTCATAATATCTGTTTCGTTTTTTTTTTTTTTTTTAGAGATATGGCAGAAAATTCGCAGCAGAAAATTGTTTCGGTCTGATAGGGAATGTTGGAACATAAAAACGAACTGAGAATGTGCTGCCTTATCTATATGTATGGAAGGTAAAAGCCTCCAAATATTTTATGTACATATCTGAGGCTCATATTTCGACTATTTATCAATTTATACAACCGTTCTCTTTATCACAATTTGAGAAGATAAGAGAGTTAAGCATCTAATAAAAAAAAGTTATCCAGACCTTCACTAATAATACACGACACTAACAGCACTGCGAGAACACGGTTCCTCGTGAAGCTATTTTTCATTAAAAAAAATAAAATCTTACAAAACAAAAATTACATTGTCCTTAAATTATAACTATCAGTGAATTTATTAACGATTAAACAGACGCATTAAAGGACTAAAAGCCTCTCTCTTTTGCGCCCTTAATATCTTACAGAACAAGAGATGAAGATTCTTCTTTGATCTCTAAACATAGAAAAAATATCATTTTACGTTAACATAAATATAACCAATAATTTATGGAAATATGTGCAAGAGATGAAGATTTTTCGAACGTTTTTGTTTTTTTAACTAAGTTTTTATTTTACAACTGTAATGGGACAGAAATCTGTAGCAAGCAATAAACTTGAAATACTTCAAAGTTGTTTTGGATTAATTTTAATGTTCATGGGCGAATATTGGTGAGAAGTGATGTTGAAAGGAATAGATTTTTTTTTGTTAAATAGCAACGCCAATAAAAAAGGAAAGATCAATTTTTAAGTTTGAACAAAAAACTTATAATTCTCCAAATATTAAAGAATGTTACGAGCTCAACTTGGTGTGAAAACTAAAAAGATATAAATAGGCGAACAATGAGTTAATACAAAGAAGGAAAAAGGTATCGGCTCAACTTTAAAAAAAATGCCTTGGTGCCGAGCTTGGTTGAATGCTTGAGTGACTTCCAGCATACTTCAATTCTAGTGCCATTGATATTGAATCCGACAATGAGATGTTACAGAAATTAATTGTAAGTATATCTAATAATAATGAATTGTTTAAGGCCACATACCTTGAGGAGTTAGATGAACAAACTTTTATGCACCACTATTTATCTAGGACACTTTAATTTTAACTAATAAATTACAAATTATTTAATAAACATTAAACTATATAACAATGTATATACTCCTAAAATGCTACACAAGTATACGTATACTAATACCAAGTATACCAACATTTTTTGTCAACCAAATATTGAGTATGACACAAAAGTTTTAAAGTTATCTTTTATATATATTTAAAAAACATATTTTATAATAGATGGCTAAATAATTATTGAAATTATTTTGTCCAAATAAAGTCCAATTAATTTGACGCAATGAAATATACATCACAACATTAAAAGGTAACAGGTTTGAAAACCATATCAGTTCCTATCAGCTGTTACGGTTTGGGAAGTGTGAAAACTTTTATAAGTTACTCAGGGAACTTTCCGTAACCTATTTTGATAGATAATGATCAGTGGGCCTTAATTAACGAACCCTTCACGAAGCATGGATTATTTGCTTCAATTTTAGGCATTAATTCCTTAACTCACTTAGTAGTGTCAAACATCTTACAATTAGATCATAATAAAGTGTTGTTGCTGTACATTTTCATTGGTATAATGAAAACGATTCAGTCTACTCAGCAATCTGTAAGATGAAATGTAAGATTATATTTATTTCGTTAACATCATTCCTTTTAAGTTCAGGAGTTTTGATGAGTTACCTGTTAGCTTAAACAACCTCATGGATTGAAGAATAAAACATGTAAAAAAAATTTAACTTTGTTATGAAATAGTTTATTTATGGTGCATGTCATCTAAAATTGTCAAGTGGAGAAGGTCTTTTTATATGCTACATAGCTTTGTGTAATTAAAGTGTCTAGTGTATACTATACAAAATTTTAGTGTTGTTTGGAACCGCTAAATATGATGTAATTACACTTTATACTGTTTTCTTAAATCAAATTATTGGTTTTCTGACTTTCAAGTTATCTATGATTTCAAACATTTTAGGTTCGATTTTGTTGAGCAAGTTCCTCAGTTGTAAGGCAGTGAATTCATTATCAGCTAATAAACTAACTCATGTTCACAAGCTAACTAGCATATTGTCAATAATTTGCTTGGGAATTTGAAAGCCAGCTGATTTTACTCTCTTCTTGCTTACTCCCTTGTTATTTTTCAATATTTACATATATCCTTTAATCGCTACAGAATTAATGGCTATCAGTACACTGGTAGTTCTTTATTATAAAGTCTCTAAAATTTTAACATGATTCATTAGCTTTAAACTGCAATGTTTTATGTTTTATCATCACTACCTTACTTCCCAGCTTATTGTGATTCTGCCTTTTAGGAGTGGTTGCTTCTGAGTTTTGCTTTTAAGTTTTGATAGAAACGATGTTGATGCATTTTCAATCAAGGAGATTTATACTTGAGGAAAAATTGAAAAAATTATTTTTTGATAATTGAGTTCTACTTAAAAGGAATATTAAATGTCCTCTGTGGAAATAATAAATGTAAATATGATCGGTTGCTATATTTAGTTTAATAACTACCAATATTTTATTAGGTTTCGTAAAGAGGATGAAAATATCTTAAGAATATGTTATTTTTTGTTCTCACTGATTATATCGAGCCTATGTCTGCACTCTAATATTTTATTTTTCTTAATAGTACCATAAAATAGATATAAAAGCTCTACATTATTGATGATATTCATCATAAATAATGTTAAAATTGTGAAAGTTAATTCTAAATTCAGCAGTTTTATCAAAACAGATTTTACTGATAAATTAGTTTCAAAAGAAATATAGTCAAATAATGGTTCATATGTTTAGGTCTGGTGAAAGTTTAATTACTGATTCTTCTCATTTTAAACAACGTTATTTATTTTGGAGGAGATTTTGTGTTTCCTTGAATTAAAGAGTAAAACTGTCTCATTTTTTATTAGTAGAATTTAAATAGTAATATCTTAGAAAATTCATTGCAGTTTATTGGTGTCAATATTAGTTACAAGGTTAAACAAACATCATTTATTTGTTAACTAAGCGCAGTTTTATATTGCTAAATAACCTAATCCAAGGAAGCATTCTTAATTTGAATCATTGAAAAGAAAATTACTGAATTGTTACCTTAATTTATTTTTAAAATCTGTATAATAGTAATCAATATATTGATATTTCTTGACATTGGAGGTATTTCTTGTCAAACTATGTTGTATTGTATAGTGGTACATTATTATTCCCAGCTTACAATTTGGATTGTTCACATTGACTTTATACTATTTATAAAATTATCCAAAATTGTTCTGCTTGCCAAAATTTATTACAGAGTTTATATTAATTTATAGTAAATTTCTATGACAATTTATGAAATAAAATCAGATTTCATTTTACTCTAATTTAATTATTGGTCGATGAATTAATGTATGATAAAGGTATTTTTATCTTTTAGTCTAACTGTTCGAAATATCTATCATTTTTCTTGAACATTCCAACTAGTGCAACAGTTAAAATATTCTGGAAATGCTTATTAATCACTTTCTTAATAATTATTAAGGCCAATAGAGTGAAAGGTTTTAACATAACTACATCAAGATGTAAATCTATTCCAATCAATATTATTTTTGTTTATTTATCAACTTTGATGATTATCAATTAAAGTTATGTTGAAAACTTCTTTTTTTTTTCTACAGTGGCACAATATTAACCATGATCGTGGGTCGGTTAAAAGCTGTTTTCATTTTTCTTTTGAATCTCCTCAAGCGTTCTTTATGCTGCTTCCGTAGGAGAAGAAAACTTTCGGCTGATTCTGTACCATTGACTGCCGTAGGTGTAGTGCCGAACTACCAACCAGAGGGAGGAAACCAGGTATGAATACGTATTTATTTTTAAATTGGCTAATTTTAGTGATTATAGAGAATGGTGGGAAATTATTGTAATTATTCTTCAATTGGATGTTATCTAACTGCCCAATTTTTAAATCAAGGATGCGCTATTGAGGATTGGTCTAGGTGTATAAAACATGTATTCTACTATGCTGCTTTGTTTTTTGTTTTTTCTGATAATATTTCAAGTGCCATTGTATATTTTCACCTTAGCTAAAATTTAAGAAATAAGTATAAAGGAAATAAGGCAGAAGAATCAAAAAATGTTTTTCTGTTCATTTTAACTAATGCTAATAAACCATATTTGCTCTCTTGACCGTCATCAAGTTAAAATTAATATATATATATATATATTATATAATATCCATCTGTATCAAAATAAAATGTCAATGGTCAATATTAGCAAACAATTTAATAAAAAGTAAATTAATTATGAAGTTCACCTAGCTCATTTCCTAGGTGGTGCAAAAAACTTTGAATATTGTTAACATAAATTTCAATAATTCATATACATGAATTCTGTAGTTCGGCTATAATGATTTATTGTAGATTTCAAAGTATAAAGAAAACGGTATTCCTCTGGTATTTTCATAGAAATACTTTCTTTACAGTTCTCAATAAATTTCATTACAATTTCTGTCCCTATTGATTCTGTTTATTTAAGAATTCATTGCTTTAAAGCTTTAACACTATGAGGAAAAACACTAAAACGAGTGAAATCTGAATCCTAATGCTGCTGGAACTTGCAACCATGTGATGTGATAAAGACTAGAACTAAAAGATACATACTTATTAAGTAGTTGTAGTTATGATCAAGAAGAATCCTGACCATATCATATATTTTTATAACCACGGAATTCGATAATCCCTTTTGATTAAGTATTCTACCCAGGATCCTTCAAGGGTTTTATCCACAGAGAGCTGCAAAATTATTTGAGCAATAAAGCATTGGGTGACTAAATGGATTAAAAACTGCTAAGAGAAGTTTTTCAAGTCAGAGTTTCTACTTTAAGGAAGTATGTATTTATGGAAATTTGAGAAAAATAGGAAATAAGTGAATGATTTATCGCAGATTGTTGTTCGTTTTTAAAAATATAAATTAGAAATCTCTTAAAGAATAGTTATGTGGTGTGAATGGAATTATTGTATCGAACAGACTTCATTTATTTGGATATTTGGAAAGTTGATCAGATATAAAATCACTACATTCTACATAAAATTATTGGCGCAATGATGGATGAAGTAGGATGGTAGTTATTAGATAGAATTTTGTAGCAAAGATTGGTGGCATCTAACTATTATTGTCAACATTATTATCATCAATACTTTACGACATTTTAAATGATATAAATTAGTGTTAAAGTATATATAATGTTAGTATTAGGTTATGCTTCCTATAATTCCATCTCTGCTCAGTAAAATGACTGAATCAGTCATTTTTTTTTTTTTTTTTTTTTTTTTAATGATGGCAATAATTTTAAAATTAAATTTATTTATTATAATTTATGTTGCTTAATCGAGAGTAAAGATTGTAATGGTATTAGCGGAGCCTTTTCCAATCACAAAGGGCTTGAAAAAAGGATATTACCCATCCCCAACACTTTTCAATATCTATATTGAAGAGGCCTTAAAAGTGTGGAAACAAAGTTGCTGGGGTATGGGATTAGAAGTTGGTGAAGACGTCCTATTCATCCTACAATTCCCAGACGACCAGGTTGTCATATAACGGATTAATTTGACATGGAATACATGATGTGAAAGCTCGTAGAAGTAAATGCACAGTGGGGGTCAGAGATAAATACAGATAAGCATGCCTCAATAGAAAGGGACATACCCAACAAAATCACCAATGGCAAAAAAGTTACTGGGATACTACCATAATTAGAGTTTTATGGAATAAGAAGAGCATCACTCCAAATGAATAAGAATATAATAATATTATAAAAAAAAAAAAAAAGAATTTTAAAATATTATAGAATAATAATAATAAGAGGCCTACCAAGGATCGATGCCGATACCACCAAATACTGTTTACACAGACTCGTCCAATGATCACCGTTCAAGCCAAAGTCCCCGAGATTAGCCTTAATGCAATCCTCCCATTGACGCTTCGGTCTACCTTTCGGACGCCTACCAGTCGATTCAGCAAGTACCAACTTTCTCGGGATTCGTTCCTCACCGAGCCCAAACTTACTTTTACTATGCCCCATTTGGAAGCTCTTTAGCGTTGTGCAACCGTCTCCCAGTGTACTCATCTCTCTTCAGACCAAATATTTTACACAGTACCTTATTTTCGAAAACCTTAAGCCGTTGTTCATCCTTCAAAGTAAGCAGCCACGTTTCACATCCGTAAAGGACCGTCGGAAGAATAATAGTTTTATAAATTCTAACCTTTAAGTTTTTAGACAGAAGCCGAGAGCTAAGTAATTTAGCAACTGAATATTATCACGCATATCCCGCCTTTAACGGAGACTTTATTTCCTCCTGGATTTAATTTTTCTCATTATCATTGAACCTAAATACTTAAATTTCTCTATGTGTTCAAAAGTATGCCCTGATATATCAATATCACCACGATCGCCAACGTTTCTGCTACTAATCATATATTTCGTCTTATCGGTATTTATTTCGGTATTATATTGAAATATTATAGAATATATAACGATATTCTACTCATTTCTCATTGGCACTACACTGTATGGATTCCTTTACAGTCACAAAACCTCAGAAAAAAAAAATTATTGGCTCTGGAAAAAAAGGAAATAGCGGGGGCCGAGCTGAACATTGTCAAGGAAATTAGTATAAGAAGGTTGATATGGTATGGGCACGTCATGAGAATAGACGAAGCACGTTGGCCTCTTCATTTGTAAAATACTGTTCACTTAAGAGAAACATAAATGGAGAAGACCTCGGAAAAGGTGGATAGAAGGATATGATAGCTAGAAAGCTGACAGAGGATGACTGTGCTGATAGATTACTGGAGAAATGCGAGTACTAATACTGGAATGTGACAAAATCGCAGAACCCCAGAGAAGGAGTATCATAATTTTTTTAATTATTTTATGATTACTGCTGTCAGATGTTGAGACATTTAAATATTTTAGATGAGAAAATTTCATAAAACATTAAGTTTTAATTTATTATTATTTTCTTCAGGAGCTCGGGAACTGGAACCGATGGGGAGAAGATGGTGAAGCCCCTCCTCAGACCGTGGAAGAGCACATACAGTTGTACAGGAGTAACAAGGCCAAGCAGCAGGCAGAGCAGCCCCTGCCTCAACCTGACTTTTTTCAGGTCAACTCAAACAACTTTCCTTTTAAAAAGGACTTTTTTTAGGATGTTATTCAATTTTCTTTAAGTTTTCATGAATTTAAAACCTTCAGGTGTCTCAAGGATTTTTAATTTTCTATAAGAAATTTTTTTTTTTTTTTTTTTTTTTTGTCCTTCGGGATGGCAGTAAAAACAACAAAAGCAGAAAAAAAGCTATAATTTTGAAGGAAAACTTAAAATCCATTATATATTTTTTATCCTTATTAGACCTTGATATTTTTTTGTCATTACTTATGCATTTACAGATTGTTTCTTTTTTAATTAGGATATGGAGCCTGAAATCAAAAGACAAACAAAAGTTGTTTTAAAACCAAGAGATATATCATCGTCTCGGCTTGCTTTTAATGCTGAAAACATTGTTACTAATGTGAGTATTATTCATTTATCTACCATTGATAATATTTGGCACTTAGGACTGTTATACAAACTTTGTCAATTCCTTTCTCCTACTTCCTTCCTATTAATTCATTCTTACCTCACTGATAGAACTTTCAAAGTAAACCATAAAGTTCCATACTGATCTGCATTTTCTCAGTCCCCAGGTGTTCCTCTCAGGCCCAATCTTTTATCCCGTTTATTCAGCTGATATTCTGTCCATCCTAGCATTGTTCTTTCTACTTACACTGATGGCACATGTGTGTTATCAGTCAGTAATGACTTATCTGTCACATCCTGAGCCCTTCAGTCACACATCGTATCCATTGAAGATTGATTTCAAAAGTGGAGAATTAAAATCAATCCTAAAAAATCCCACCAAATTTCCTTTACCCTTTGTTGCAAACTGTATCCTTAAGCAATATTTCACTTATCCCAGTTGAACAGATCCATTACTTAGGACTTCATTTTGACTAACTCGCAGATACTGATTACTACAACATATACTTGACTAATGCTAAAAACTTAATACTTTATAGACTTATGAGATTGAGATAAGGGGATCCAAAAAATCATCAAATTTCTTCTGCATCCTTAATCAAATCCTTAAAATTTGTCATGCTAAATGCTCCTTACCTTACTTGGTCACCAATACAAACCTAAATAGCCCATTAGTTCCAGACTTACCACAAAATAGATATACCTTCTTTAATTCTAAATTACCAGCCCACTAGTCAGTAGTTCATACTTTCTCATCTCCATCTCATCCTGATAATCCTCTAAGGAGGCACTTGAAAAGACTATTTCCTAAATTAAATAAGCATTGAAGCTGGGTAGTTTCTTCACAAGACTTTTTTTTTTTTTCCCATAATTCTGGCATTTCTTAGTTACTTGTATTATTTTATATACAGTTGTAAAATCAATAAAATATATTTTAAAAATTTATAATATTGATTCTAGGTATTTAGGGGCATATGGTAAGGATGAGCCCGTGCAGAATAAATAAGATCATTGAAAAAATGTGGGAATATAAAGGGGCTGGAGGGTACATTCAGCAGATAAGGAAAGAAACAGTGAGGTTGGGAATCTCAACACAGGATTGTGTCAATAGAGAATAATAATATAGGGAAAAATTGGGGAAGATAGAGGTCCTTGTGAGTGCCAAAGAGGTGAGAACGGGGAGAGTATGGAGCGAGGAAGAAAGAAGAGTGCAGTCTAAAAGAATGAAGAAGAGGTGAGAAGAAAGGAAGAGAGGGAAATGTGTGGGCAAAGTTGGGAGAAAATGATATTTGCGTGATCTTTAAGGCCGTTTCACATAAAAAAAAAAAAAATGTATAGCATCCTATTGGCTGTGAAATAAGTTTCTAGTGTTTTTCAATATTTTAATTTAATCCTCTCTGTGTTCATAAAATCATGTTTATATATTATGAAAAAGATTAGTTTAAGTGCTTTTATGCATTAGTTTCAACCAAGATTCCTTATCTTTAAGTAGTATTTTTCTTGCTCAAAATGAAAGAGGAAAATAAAAGATATATATATTTTTTTATAACAGGGGTACTCACTACGTTTGCTATAGCATGCTATTTGTGCTATTGTGCTAAACCCATCAATTTTATACAGGAAATAACTGTAGAAACTTGATGGGTTTAGCAAAATAACACGAATAGCATGCTATAGCAAACGTAGTGAGTACCCCTATTATATTATATTTTTTTTTTTTAAAATAGCAGTGTGTATGGGTATGGGGATGATGCCTTAAGAGAAAGCACCATCCGTAAGTGGTTTGCTCGGTTCAGGACATAAAATGCAAAGCGCATGGATCGTTCTTCACAGTTCTAGGAGGACCGAATTAAAAAATAATTAATCAATTATTGATTAAAAATATTTACATGAGTCAAAAGTTTTTATTGAAATCACCAGTAAAAAACGGTATAAACTTATGAAATAAGCCAATATTATCGAAGACTCAATCTCATTTTTTTTTCCCCTCTCAATATATTAATTGGAAAATTGTAAGTATGCAATGTGGGAGATATTAGAATAGGCACCGATTTACCCATCTTGAATTACCCTCTGGTCTCCATCCCTCTCTTTAATCCTAATATTCTTCCCTACCATTTACACCTGGTAAAACAGCTCGCCACTTCCCTTGGGCTACAGCCGCTTTCCGTTTAGACCTTCTAACTCTTCTTGGTCCTAAATTTCCTCTTTCTTATTGTGAGGATCTTGTGAATATCGACTTTTATTCCATTCTTGCTACATGCCCTGCCCATCTTAACCGTCCAAGTATGGCTAATTCGACCATATATGGGCTACCGAGGAGGTAAAGTTGATGAGAAAAGGCTTCTGATATTTCAGAGGATGATCCTATGAAAGATCTATGGACCCATAAATGTAGGAGAGTCATGGATGGATAAGACACTGTTACCCCTAGAACTTAACAATCCTTAATAGTTTTTAGGTTATTATATTAGTCCTAAGTAAGAGAAAACTAGGGTAAGACAATATAGCAATTTTTGACTATTGGGAGATTAAAAACTTTGTCCCAAGTGAGCAAAAAGTGAAGTAGGAAAATATACTAATGTTAGTGGGAGATTAAAAACTAAGTTTATTTATTACCTTTTTTATTACACTATTTACCACCAAAAGATACTCTTAAAAAAAGGTTAATCTTTTTTTTAATTTACATGTTATACAGGCTATTAGGAGATGCCTAATATAACACATCTCTCTTCAACGAATTAACCTACTGCAGAAACATTAATCGATTGTATTAAATCTTAACTATTATTGATATTTATATTAATATATATAAGGGGTACTCACTACGTTTGCTATAGTACATTTTTTGTGCTATAGCAAACGTAGTGCTATTGTAAAATGTTTTTAAATTTATGCGGGTTGATTTCCATAAAAAAAATTATTTTCATATAACCATAGATATTCTGGTATATTTCTGAAATGACTGGTTTTTATTCCAGTGTGACTCTGAACTGAAGTCATGGGAAGAGACTGAGAATCGCCAGAGCGAATGGGCTGAAGCTGAAGATTGGGATGCTGATGAAATTTTAAGGGAAAAGAGAAAAGAAGAACAAAGAAAAAAAATGATGGAAAAAGAGCACAGGAGAACTCTCGTATCAAAATTGAGTTGAATATATGAGTCCAACATTTGTTTTTTTACTTTTACTGTATACTTATTGCTTTAATGATAAATATATTTGTTAATTAATAAAACTGTATTTATTTCCTGTAGAATAGTTTTTAAAAAATCAAAAATTAATCCCTTTACCCAAAATGAAGTAATTTATCTGTTTCACTTTCACTTTCCTATATATGAAAAATAAAGTTAGGGGAAGTATTGCAATAGTGACAATTTACGGAAATACATGTTTTCAGGTCCCCTGTGTCCAAAAAACCAAGTCCCGCAAAAAGGTCTGTGTATGTGTATGTGTCCAGCAAGAAAAGGAAAATGTGTACGAAACTGAAATTTCATGTTTGAGACAACTATACTCCTCTTTTTTGGCTAACTGGAAGTCCTACTTTATCCTATGCAATTTGCATCTTTTTACAATTTACTCAAAAACAGAGCAAATGATTTTTATCAAACTCACTATATCGATAATAAATTGAATGGGCTTTAATATGATACGTTTCAATCTGATTGAAATAGTCTGACATGCCTTAAAAGGGATCTTTGTATCTTATTCCTCTAAGTACCTTTAATTTTGAACATTCCAAAAGATTAACCATATCATCTTATTACCATTGATTAATAACTGCTTAAGATATAAGGTGTTTAGATTAAATTCATTTAATAGCAGCAATTAGAGGGTAAACTGGCCCAAAATTGGAAAGAATATGTTGGAACTTTGTGGATTGGCTCTGCTGAAATGAGGTCCCTCAAAGATAGAAATAGCATTAAGAGGTGTAGAATGAAGAACATAGCACAGGTAAAATTTTTAATACCCTTTGATGTCCACCAAAACATGTCAGTTCCACATGTGTAAGCAATGTTTGCTGTTTGTTTGAGCTATGAGGCATAAAATATCAAGGTCATCAACAGCTATGTTGATGCTTATATGTTTTTTAAGCCTCCATAAAAAAGGAAGATATAATAATATTAATAATAAATAAAAATTATATATAGAGAAATTAATTTAGTATGAATATAAAAGAAACAATATATCATATATATATATAAATGAATTGCCTTTTCCCTTGGTCATCCCATCAGGCGGAAACAGCTTGACCGATTTCCCTAATTCTTTTTTGGTTGTGTTTTTAACAGTCAGGAGAAAGATCTTATGAAAGGACAGGCATAATAAGCTCGTCATTTATCACCCTTAAACACCATCCCTACTACCTACTCTTATGAAAGGAGAGAAGTCACTTTGGAAGATAAGTGTTGTTTTTATTTTTATTTTGAAAGGTAACAATAATCTCTATATCTTTTTATATAAAATTGATGTCAGGAGAAGGATCTTATCGAAGAATAAAAGGGAAAAGTTACTAAAGTAATTTTTTTTTTTTTTTTTCTATCTATATATATATCTATATAAAAATGAATCGCCTTTTCCCTTGGTCATCATCAGGCATGAACGACTTGACAGATTTCCTTAATTCTTTTTTTGTTGTGTTTATGACAGTCAGGAGAAGGATCCTATGAAAGAGAAAAGTCACTTTGGTGGATAGGTGTTTTCTCTTTAATTTTGCAAGGTAACATTAATATTTATATCTATATATATAAAATTGAAGTCAGGAGAAGGATCTTATAGAATACAAACAAAATTTTACTTGGGTCAATAGGTTTTTTTTTTTTTTTTTTTAAATATTCTTAGGCATAATAATCTCTCTATCTATATATATAAAAATTAATCGCCTTTTTCCTTGGTCATCGCATCATATGTGAACGGCTTGACAGATTTCCCTAAATTATAGTTAAGACAGGATATCGTTCTGTTGGTCAGCTAGTAAGAAATAAATATGAATAACATCGCAAAGAACAAAAATAAAGAAAAAATTAAAAATATGTATCATAAACATATATCATAAAATTAAAAATATATAAGTAAAACTAACTTAAAATGAATAAAAATTATAAATCATTAGAATAAAAGTAAGAAGAAATTGGCAAAGAATTTATAATAAAGTTTGAGCGATTAAGATAGTAAATTTTATAATTTGGTTAATTAGTAGTTTTCCTGAAGAAATTCAAAGAGTAATTTAATTAAATCTTCATTATTCCCCAGAACCTTCCACACATCTGAAGGAGTCCCATTCTGCTAAGCTGCGACCTATAAATAAGGTCATTTCTGGAATTATGTAAACAACGTGTTTAGTAAAAGCCTTAAAAAACTTCAGTCTTCCTTCTGAAAGAATTAGAATTAAAAAAATCTAGTATCGATCAAAAAGCTTAGGTCGCGTATAACAAACTAAATTTGAAAAGACAAAATCTCGAGTTGATCGAACAGAAAGGGACAAATCATGCTGTTGCTGATTTCAAATTGCTTATTTTGAGAACGTTAAGTTATTTATTTATTATGCACTATTGCTATGTTGAAAAGGTGTAAATTAATGTATAGAACAATTGAAAAAGAAAGAAAATACACTTATATTTGAACAGAAAAATAATTCACAAGAAACGTAACACTCTAATTCCAACTGGTAACTTAACATATGTTTTCTTCTATATTTAATTCTTATTAATAATCAAAATAAACATAACAACTCTCCGCGGCTTAATATAAAACGTAATCGGAGAAGTGTGTTGGTCTTCTATGATGTCTTTGTGATCTGCGAAGAGGCGGGTTTTCTTGTTGACCGTCTACATCAGCTGCAGTTGCAGGACCGGCAGCTACAGGTTCAGGTTCAGGTTCAGGCTCAGTTGTTGAAGTCCCTTCTGCTGGTACAGTGGCACTGTTAGATGGTTGCCGGAGTTGTTTGTCCCAGAAGGTAACGGTATTACCGTTTTTCATACTTGGTGCTACCTCTTTAGAAGGGTGTACTCCTGGCAGTTCTGGTATGTATACCAGGCGCAATTGATCTATGTGTCGCTTTAGAGTATACCCATCTCCGTCTAATATGATTAGATAATGTAATTTGCCAAATGTTTTTAGCACCGTTCCAAATCTCCAAGACGGCTTGTTGTTAGAGTACCATCTAGCTTGTACCCTGTCACCTATTTTAAGTTTTCGAACTTTTTTGTTTAAATACATTGTACTAGGTTTATCAAAACATCTAGGTGGTTTAAGAGCGTCTAATTTTATATTGATTCTTCTATTAAGATATAATTCTGCTGGTGACTTTCCACAAGCCAAAGGCGTCGAACGATATCGCAGCAGAATTTCTTGTACTTTGGTCTGAAGGGGCATTGTCAGTTTTGACATTGCCTTTAACTTATTTTTCAGAGTTTGGACATTCCTCTCTGCCAACCCATTTGTCGCTGGATGTCCCGGAGCTATAAACTTTTGTTTGATTCCCGCATTGAAACAAAATTTGATAAACCCTTCGCTCTTGAAAATTGATGCGTTATCGGAGACTAATATTCTTGGAAATCCATGAATGTAAAATATGGATTGAAGCAAATTGATTGTTCCTTGAGACGTAGGAGCTTCTCTTGTTAATCGGACTTCCACCCATCTTGATTTCGCGTCCACCAGTACCAAAAAATAATGGTTTTCGTATGGTCCAGCGTAATCTATGTGAACTCTCTCGAAATTTTCTGTCGGCTCCTCCCAGGAATGGATTGGAGCCTTCTCCGGATTTTTCCTAACGCTGGCCCATTCTGGACAAGACTTCACAAGGTTCTCAATTTCTTTGTCAATATTTTTCCAATAAATATACCTTCTTGCTAGCTGTTTCATTTTCACTATACCTGTGTGTGTATGATGTAGTTCCTTTAACACCTCTTCTCGAAGAGCATGCGGTATTACAATCCGTTGACCTTTGAAAATAATCCCATTTTGTAGATAATATTCTGAATCATAGCAATCCTTATTTAAAAGGTCGCATTTAATTTTTGACAACTCTTCATCTTTTGCTGTTTCCTCTGCTAGTGTTTTGTAATTCAATGATTCATTTGAAATGTTGTATACGAGTTCATTTGAAATTAAGTCTACTTCTGTATTTATCTCTTCTTCGATTGATGTTGTGTCTTCCTGCAGTGGTGCTCTTGAAAGGTAGTCTGCATGGACATTTTCTTCAGCTGGACGATGTTGAATCTTGTAATCGAAATTGGTTAGCCATGCTGCATATCTGAGTAATCTAGCAGAAGTCATTGCGGGTAGGTTTGTACTTTCATGAAAAATTCTACTTAATGGTTTGTTATCAGTTACTAAGGTGAAAGTTTTGCCAAATAAGAAATAATAAAATTTTTTCAAGGAAAATACTATGGCGAGTGCCTCTTTGTCCAACTGACTATAGTTCATTTCAGATTTTGAAAGAGACCTAGAAACAAATGCGATTGGTTTTTCTATACCTTGGACTACATGTGATAAAACACCTGCTAGGCCAGTTGGAGATGCGTCAGTGGCTACTATAAGAGGTAATTCAGGGTTGAAGGGTATTAGGATTCTGTCATTAGCCATTTCTGCTTTTAATTTTTTAAAAGCTTGTTCAGAATCTGACGACCAGTGAAATTTCCTTTCTTTCTGGAGTAATAATCGAAGTGGATGAGTAATTGCAGAGGCGTTTGGAATAAATCTTGAGTAATAAGAGACGATTCCTAAAAATCGTTTAACGTCTTCTTGATTTTGAGGTCTTGGTGCTTCTGTAATGGCTTTTATCTTCGATGGATCCTTCGAAATTTGATTTTTCTCAATCACATAACCCAGATAATTAATTTTTGTTTTGAAAAGGGTGCATTTCTTTTTATTTAAATGTAAATCGTAAGCTTGAAGTCTTTCCAAGCAAGCGCAAAGTCGATTGTAGCAAACTTTTATAGATGGACCATGCACAATTATATCGTCGAAATAGGTTGTAACTCCTTTAAGGCCTGCCAAGATCTGGTCTATGATGCGATGGAATTCACTTGGAGCAGTCTTGATTCCAAAAGACAGGCGATTAAATTTAAATGTCCCTTTGTGGGTTATAATAGTTTGTATTTTCGCACTTTCTTCGTCTACTGGTATATGCAAGTAAGCTTTAAATAAGTCTAAGGTACAGAAGAAATTGGAATCTCGAAGGTTACTTAGAATGTCATCAATTCTTGGAATGGGATAATGTGCTGAGAGGAGATGTGGATTGACAGCAACCTTGTAATCAACACAAAGCCTTACCGAACCATCGGGCTTTGGTATGACAACTAACGGTGATGCCCAATCACTAACCTGAACTGGTGTTATGATTCCATCTCTTTCAAGATTTTTAAGTTCTTCTTCTACTTTGGTTTTTAGAGCAAATGGCAATTCTCTTGATTTTAAACATACGGGTTTTACATTTTCACGCAATCTCAATTTACACTGTAATGGTACGCAACCAATCCGTTGTTCGAAAATTGATTTGAATTTAGACTGAATGTTTTTGATGTAATTTGAAGTATTTAAGCTTGAAATCGAATTATCCAATTGTATTTTTTCTTCATTATCCAAATCACTTAATTTTATATTTAGATGCCTAATCCAGGTACGACCTAGCAACGGCGTAAATCCATCCGGAACAACAAAAAGTATTTCCTGAGAAGTAATGTCCCTATATTGTACTGGAACTTGAACAAAACCAAGCGGAATAACAATTCCTGATGTATAAGACCGAAAACGTATGTTTGTGGTTTGAAGTTTTGCCTCTAAGTGAAGACCGCTGAAAACAGTTTTAGGTAGAAGTGTCTGCCCCGCACCTGAATCGACTTCGAATTTTTGGTATTTATTTTCTATTTTGACATCAACAAAATATTTTTGAGCATCCTGAAATGTTTCGAAAGTTTGTTTTGAATAAATATCAATTATTTGGTAGATATCATATGTTTCAGAAGAACTTGAATTACCTTCCTGGTAAATATCATATGTTTGTGAACTTATATGCGCGTTATCATTACTTACATTATTAATATTTTTCTTATTAGAAAACAATTTTTTAAAACAAACTTTTTCGACATGCCCCATCTTATCACAATGCTTACACCTAATTTTATTTGAATTTATTCTACAATCTTTGGCAATATGATTGTTACGACCACAGCGAAAACATAACCCATCAATTCCAAGATCTCTAAAATTTGGTTTTTGTCTCTGAGGAGATCTTTGTAGACTCCTTGATTGTCGTGGAAACCGTGGAGTAAAAGAAATTTTTCTATGAGGTCTAGAAAGTCTGCAAATTGAGGAATCGTTAATGTTTTCTCCGGAAATTTCTTTGTTATCAGCGATAGACGCTTCTAACGCTTGGGCTTCGGTTTTGGCTTCATCGAATGTAGTGGGGTTATGTAATAACAAATGTTGTCTCATAGACTGATCGCTTAGGCCTCTAATGAACTGTGATAACAAGAAAATATCTGACACTGACTTTCCGCATTGACAAAAAAAATTACATTTAGGAGACATTTTCTTTAACTCATTCGAATACATATCTACCGTCTCGTTCGGATTTTGTTTTTTTGATAGAAATCTATGCCTCTCTACCATTACATTTGATTTAGGAACTAATTGACTTTTCATAATTTCAATAACTTCTTTGTAATCTAAACTATTGACTTCCTTGGGTGCGGCCGATATTTTTAAGATTTCGTAATTTTCTGGTCCAATACTATTTAACAGAATGGTCTTTGATGCGGTTTGATTACTATCTAACCCCTTCATTACTAAGTAATTATGAAATCGTTCTAAATACTGTGAAAAATCTTCTTTTGATTTATCGAAATTTTCAAAATTGTAAACAACAGATTCTGTCTGTTTTTGTATAGGAAGAATCCCCGATAAAAGGGCTTGAAATTGAGCCTGTTGGACTGCCATAAATTTTTCAAATTGTTCCGCATTCATGATGATAAGTTAAAGTATAGGTTACCTGGATGTGAAGATTCACTGTACTTGATGTAATTAATATGTATCTCAATACGAATTCTTGACTTTAATCCTCGTCGCCAATTTTGCTATGTTGAAAAGGTGTAAATTAATGTATAGAACAATTGAAAAAGAAAGAAAATACACTTATATTTGAACAGAAAAATAATTCACAAGAAACGTAACACTCTAATTCCAACTGGTAACTTAACATATGTTTTCTTCTATATTTAATTCTTATTAATAATCAAAATAAACATAACAACTATTCAGCCTTTTAGAAGAACTTATTTTCCTGTTCAATAATGCAATAATTAAACAGGGTTAAACGCTGAGGTCCGGTTTGTACAGAGGAGGTCGGAATGAGGAGTGTATGACGTACAAAAAGTCTCCTGTGTAGTGTTTCGCGTTTATCTTTCCAGTTTTTCTTTTTTTCTTCTTACTCAGAAGTTAATTGACTAGTCAGTAAAGATTCATTCTTAATTCTGTAACTCCTGTCAGTTCTTTCTTAACAATCTATTGTGAATCAGTCTCCTTACTGTATGTATGAACTGCGCCTATCAATAACCATTTTGATAAGATAGCAGCGAAAATACTAATTTTATTCAAAATATTTTTTTTTCATATCTATCTTACCCGGATAAAACGGTAGATATCGCAGTTATTAATAATCTTCAGAAAATTATTCATTCCAATGAAATAATTTTTCTTCCAGGTTTTGAACGGCTCGTTTTTCAATGCAGACAATTTGAAGTTTTTGAATATCGATTATTTAATGTATTTATTTAGTTGAAAGGTTACTCAGTTTGATATTGTTTTGAAGTTAGTATTTTGTGCTCAAGAAAAATGGATATACTAAAAGCTGAAATAGAAAAACGAAAAAGAATGTTGGAAGAAAAGAAACTGATTGTAAGCTAATTTGTTAATAATTAAGTGTTTTATTATTGACAATATCCATAACCTTTACCTTTAAATTTCTAGGAACCAGCTAAAAAATATTTTAAGAGGTCCGATCTCGTTAAAATACAAAAAGAAGAGTATTTTGAAAAATATGGCACTTCTACTCAAGAGGAAGAATTGCCAAAGCCAAAAGAAGGTTAGTGATCAGTTCCCAATATTATTGTGTAAGACATGTCATCCATAGTAAATAAATAACTGTGATACATATTAAGGATATGGACATTCGGTAGCCAGTGAATATGACTTTTATTGCTAAATTCAATGCTTCGGCTTTAACAAGGCTATCATTAGAACTGAAATTAATGGTGACCTATGTCTCTTCTAGAAGAGGGTTCAAAAAATAGTCTAAGCTAGATAACAGAATGTTAAGAGTAGATTATAGATTAATTAAGTGATCTATACAACCTATCATTGAAATGTAAGTAATAATAGATATAATTAGAAGAATCTGAGGATTTATTAAAGAACAATATGTAATGTGTGATAACTAGTGCAATACACACCCTTGGATCTTAATATCAAAACCTCATCATTCTATATTTCATGAGGAGTTGGTTGTAAATGTGATCATGAACAAATCATACTTTTAATTAAAGAATCTTTTTCTATTTCTTGCCCATTTTTATCCTTAAATCAAGGATATTTGAGTGGTTATAGCAGCAATCAGCTTCTATTAATCAAAAATGGTATGAAAATTAAATTGGCTGAGGTAAGACGATTATATCCCTAGGAGTAATGATTCTATATAATCTGAGGGAGCCTAACTGTAGTGAAAGGCAATGTTATTTTTTTGTTTTTATTTGTTGAGTCCGTGTTTTTAATTATATTTATTATAAGTATTAAAAATTATGTAATACTGATCTTTTTTTTTTTTTTCAGAATCCGATCCAAGCTCTGTAGACAATGTTGATCATGTTACCTTACCGAGGAAAGAAGTTATTAAGAGGTTGCGAGAACGAGGAGAACCTATACTCCTATTCAGTGAAACAGAATTGGAAGCTTTCAAACGCCTTCGCAAATGTGAAATATTGGAACCAGAAATTAATAAGGTATTGATACTGTAATGTTTAAGATATTTTAGTATTCCATTTTTGAGATGGATGCTCTACTTTTTTTTCATTTGTTTGTAGGGACTAAGAAATGATTTCCAAGAGGCCATGGAAAAAGTAGATCAAGACTATTTAGATGAAATATTGAAATCCCAAGGGCAAGGAAAGGGTGATGCAAATTCAAAAGAAAAAGCTCAGGATAATATTGTTACCTATGAAGAAATTCAACAAATGGCTGCCAAATTAGGGAAAGGAGATATGAAATATGATATGGACTTGATCATAAAATTTATACAGGTATGTTCTTATTTATAATTAACGTTATTAATATAATTATTTTGTTAACCTTTAATATATATGTTCTTTCTTTTTATATTACAGCTGGTATTAAAATTATGGGGAGATGAACTCAATCGAAGAAATGATGCTGAAAAAATGGGTACGAAAGGAAAGATGGCTTTGGCTACATATACTCAGACACAACAATATTTGAAACCATTATTAAGCAAGTTGAAAACAAAAACCCTTCCCGAAGACATTTTAGACAGCCTTACTGAAATTGTCCGGCATTTGCTTGATCGGGATTATATTATGGTATGTTTAACTTAATAGCCATGTTATAATTAATATGTATTTTTATTATTCATATTTTGGAAAACCGATAAATTTATATTTTAAAAAGAATATTTGGATATAAAAACAAAAATATTGAGAAATTTTATGGTGTATTTACAAGTTAATAATTCAAAATTTATTAAAAAACATTCGAGTCTAAATGTGTAAAAATCAACTTGTAAAAAATGAGTTAATTAAAGGATATATATCCTCGATTCATTTATTTGGTTTAAATTTAAACCTATTTTCTATTACTATAGACCCTCCTGGGGCAGACCCAGCCTCTATAAAGTGGGTACCCAAATTAATTGGGGAAAAACCTGATGGATGAGCGTGATTAAGGCCTAATCACCTCATTGCACTGCCGTTGGCCTTGAAACAGTACGAATCTCTTTTTTATTTTTTTTATTTTTATTTATTTATTTTTTTTATTTATTTTTTTTTTTATTATTTTTTTTTTTATTCTATTACCAATACATACAGCTAAATGAAAATGTCAAAAAAATCAAAACCTTTTTATTTTTGTTAAAAAAATTATAATTTAAAAGTAGTGATTTAGGAATATATTGTCATGTAAACTTAATTAGTTAATAATAAATAAATTAAAAAAAATTTTTAAAGTTGCATCAAATGTTATATTAAAGTCCAGATATAACTATAATGAGTTTTAATTTATATATATATGACTGCATATGTTTATACCTTCATTTTAATTTTGCAACTATACTTCAATCAATCAATCATCAAAGAGTCATCAGTACTCACTATCTACATAATCCTTCTCTAACTTCAATCCAGTTCATAGTTTCATTTAATGTTCTTTAGTGTCGTTTTCCACTGTATTATAAGTGTGGTGTTATAAGTACGAACATGTTTATTTCTTATAATAAAAAATACATATTTATTATATTTTAAAAAGTCATTCCTGGGCAATATTGTTGGGAATAAAGTAATTTTGGTTTTGTAGTGTGAAATAAAACTCAATTGTTTCTACAAAAATGGATTTAATCAGTCAAATATCTTCCATTTTCTTCTATGACCTTTAGCTATCTTCAGCGAAAAAACTCGACGACCCAACTAAGCTAAAATAATTTTGTACATGTTGCTATAGATGTGTGATGACTCTCATTGTTCCGGTGAAACAATATTCCTTGTGATTTGCTAATTATGGTTTTTCTCTTTGATTGCTTCCTCCAATTTTATAATTTCTTAAAAATAAACATCTGAGTTTATCATTCAGTTACTTGAAAGCAGCTCAAAATACTCAACACCTTTGTAATTCCACCAAATTGACAGCATGATCTGGTGCAATTCGGCTTATATATGGTTTGTGCTAGTTCATCATGTGCGGTCCATGATCTTTTACAATTGGTGTTATTTTTCATCACCAGTGATGATTTGTTTCAAAAGGTCAATTGCATTATGTTTAAAATGCGTATCGCAAATATTTATTTATTCTCTTAAGTGAATTTCTTTCAATTTGTGCAGAACCCAAATATTTTGCTTCTTAGCAAGTCCAAAGATGTTTTATGTGATTTTCTATTATATTATGTGACACATTTAACTATAGCATAGATATCAAATCTCGAAAGAAACAAATTCTAACATTAACTTAAGAATAATGAAACAAACATAATGCTATCTATCTATTGCTAACCGAAATTACTTTCTTCTTATAATTATTTTTTTATTAGTAATATCTATTTATTCAATGTTTGCTGTTTATAGGCCAGTGATGCTTATCTTCAGATGGCAATCGGTAATGCTCCGTGGCCTATAGGAGTAACTATGGTTGGTATCCACGCAAGAACAGGTCGAGAAAAGATTTTTTCAAAGAATGTCGCCCATGTATTGAACGATGAAACCCAGAGGAAGTATATTCAAGCATTAAAAAGGATCATGACCAAGTGCCAACACTTCTTCCCTACCAATCCTTCCAGATGCGTGGAATATGCTCCTAATTCAACTGTTATATAAGCTGTTGTATAATACAAATTGAAGTACTGTTAATAATCGTTGTATATATGTATATAAATCTGTACATGATTAAATTATTACTTTGAATAATTGAAAATAGTTGATGAGGCAGCTATCCTTTCACTTTTTTTAATTATTTGATTTACTTTTTAAAATATATTCTCTCATTTAAATCCATTTTTCTATTTAACACCTATTTGAAGCCAATATTTTTAATGAAAATCTACTTCAATTCGTCAACTTGAGAAATATCCTTTATATTAAATTTTTAACTATGGAAGAATGTTAGGCTGTAGGTAGGTACAAATGAAGAAGTTGGTATAATTTAATGGTTCGCTTAATTGAAGTGTATATGACTGCACAGCCAACCAAATTTCCTCTTTTAAATTTAAGGCAGACATCTAAGAAAAATTGTTTGCGGTAATTCTGCTAATAGAATTATATTATAAGATATTAGAAAAGACCAAATAAGTTCATTTTATATTTTATTATAGTAAATAGTAGGCTGTGCCTGAAGTCAACGACTAATAACAGTATAGAAGTTGGGGTATTTAGAAACCATCTCAGTATAATTAGGACGACAGGAATTTTAATCCAGTTCCGATGGATGCTGACCCACTGTGGTCTCTTTGGAAATAAAGAGGCTGACAAACTGGCCAAGGAAGGTTCTGTAATGCAGTTATACAGTATATACTGTAATACAGGGAACAAATAGTCTTAAATATGATTGTGCTAAACAAGTATCAAAAACAAAATTACAGAATAGTCTAAGGGAAAACTACTCATAATTTGCTCAAGGAAAGCAATGGGAGTCCCTTTTAAGTGGAGGGACCACTGTCCTTTCCTCGACATCTAAGTGGTGGCCTGTTTCAGAATGCTCACCGGGCATGACTACCCTCAGAAGCATCTCCATAGAATTAGAGTAGTAGTTAACATAATATGTAAAGAGCAGTGTGGTCTAGTGGATAGAGCACTAGTCTGCTGTGCTATGGGTTCTGGGTTCGAATCCCATCTGAGGCAGAATTATTTATTCTGTTATTTCAATCAAGGAGAGACCCTCGTGGGACACACCCTAGCCTCTACAAAGTGGCTACTCAATAATGGGGGTAAAACCTGACAGCTGATCGTGATCAAGGCCTAATCACCTCCTTACATGGTCATTGGCTGTGAAGCAGTACTTATCTGTATATGTACAGAACCCAAAGACTCTTCATGGGTTGTAGAGGTACAGGTTATAACAAAATATGCCATGAGGAAGAGATGAAACCTCATCATCTTCACATATTCCCTGCAGTGGCAGACATAAAAAAGTATATTCCAACTGAGAATAATTTCTTGAGACAATCAACTACCTGTATGTAGTTGTACCTGTAAGTTCTATATATAATGGCCTTGTAAAACATATAAATACATTTTTTTGTTTGTTTAATATCGACATTTTTCAAAATATTAATTCTGAAAATATTTCCAAAAACAATCAATATTTAAAAAACAACCTGTTCTAGCTATTTTGAATTTATATAGCGGATCCTCCACAATATAAAACTCTATTTGCCCAAGCCAGATTTGAGCCTGTAATGCTGTGGAGAGCTGCTGGTTGGAGAATGTTTAGGTCTTATTACTTAATTAACACCCAGCCTCTTTAGAAACATTTTTTTTTTTTATTATATAAAAATGGTTTTAGTAACCGTGTAACATTTTATTTAGCGCAGTCTTTGATGACTGTTCATAGTAATCTGTGTAAAGAGTGGTATAAGGATGGAAGTTGATCATCGTGTAGAATTGACTAGAAAGGTTAATGATGACTATAAAGTCTAAATTTTACATTGAATACTGAAATAATAAAAATTAGGGATAAAAAATTGAGAGTACCATCAAATCTATCCAAAAGTATGTAAAATGGGAGTTAGTCCATTGATAGGTGGACAGGGGTAACCCCTATGGTGAGTATTCAAGTAAAATTTATTCTTCGTGCAGAACTATTTCCTTTTTTCTTTTAGTTGTTAAGCATTGGCAAAATCAGGCAGAAAATAATTAAGATGTTTTCAATCCCTGAAAAAAGCGGCTCTACAATATAAGTTTTTAGTACTGATCCATACCTGACCAGTATTGTAGTATAATAGCAAGTAAATTTAAATAAACCAAAGATTTACAAGGGAAGCCTGTGTCTGAGTGGCTAATGCGCTAGTCTCGCACCCTAAAGGTTATGAGTTCAAATTCCAGTCCCGGCAGGACTTTTATAAGCATATAATTAATGGGGATTCACTCACAGCCTCTCCCCCGGGTATGTGAGACCTGTCAGCCAAATGGTGGCCGCTCACAAAAAATAGGCATAGGGAGTGATGACCCTAACCTATAAAATTTTATCGAGAATCGTGGTGTATATATTCTCCCAGGAGATTACACCACGGCCTGTTGGGCCAGAGAAAAAGAAAAATAATTACATAGGGGAATATTAAAATTTTATACCATTCTACAGAAATTCGGCCAAGTGAATTAATTGAGATAAGGCCATTTTTGAAAACAAACATACCAAACCAACCTGAACACTATAATGTATAATATTTGCATAAATCAATTATAATTACTATTACTTGATAAATCATTACGTTCCTATAATTTTTACCCACATCAATTAATATTACTAGTAAGGTAATTCTTATTACCAATCATGGTATAGTTTAATTTTAATTTTAAAGTGATGAAGGAATTGTTGACCATAAAATAAATTATTGGACATGATGGTTGAGGGTGTGGTCATCAAAGGAATCACATACTTATATTTGTGTGGTGACGTTTCTGATTAGATGTCACCTTAGCTTGTTGCCCTCACAAAAGGCCTAAAATATAAGTAGAAAAGTTGGCACACAAATATAATTAATTACCTGTACCTCAACAGCCTATGAAGGGTCTTGCACTCATTACATTTAGAGATTCATCTTGTTTTTAAGCCAAAGGTCGTGATTCATCAGCAAGATCATGCTCAGCAGCCAATTTTTTCCCCAATTTGGGGTACCCACTTCATAGAGGGTGGGTGTGCCCCAGGAGGGTCTCCATACTCTAGGGTCCCTCACGGCTGAAATAACAGAATGATTAATATTCTGCTACAGTCGGGATTCAAACCCAGGTCCTGGAGAACAGTAGACAAGTGCTCTATCCACTAGACCACACTGCTCCCTTAAAATAATATTATATTTAATTAGTTTACTTATTTAAGTGTGATTTATATGATGACCGCAAGCCCAACCAACTTCTACAATAATTTCATATTATAATTGATAAGAACTTTCTCTTCTATTTAGATTTATTTATTATATATTAAGAAGTTAATTCATATTCCTCAATGCTTCGGGGTCCCATGACTGCCTCATCTTCAGAAATATTAATTTAAAAAAAAAATTCCATATTGAAATAATACAGGTCATTTTTATCTGTATTCCACAATTGAGACGTTGATTTCCAAAAGGTGCTATATCCATTCTAGGAAATTTTACAGAAAGCGTGAAAATCTCTGATTACTATATTATTAAACTAGATAATTTGGGTCTTTTTGCCTTAAATTTAAAATTATTTTTTTACTAAATAATACATCATATTAAAGTTATGAAATAATTTTTAAGAATGATTTGGAACGAAAATAGATGCTAATTAGCACTTTAGAAAATGACCGCATTTATAATCGTGTTTTAAGGACTTGAGAATTCATTAGATAACATCAAATAGAATATTTAAATAAAACTAAATTATGAGAATACATATATGTAAAAAAATCAATTTCGTGAAAAATGTCCTTTAGTACCTTTTAGAAATCAACGTCTCAATTGTTATCATGATAATACATTGTCACTAAGTGGTAATATTTATTTCATTGTCACTTACTTCGAGTATTTAAAATATGTGTACATGCTTGGAATAACAAGTATTTCTTAATTATTGTTTTATTATGATGACAATTGTGGAATATAGATAAAAGAAATTTTATGAAAATGACCTGTATTATTATTTTAATATGGAAATTTTTTTACTTTCACTTACCTATATATGAAATATATAGTTTGAGAAAGTATTACGATCATGAAAATTTTCGAATTCCAGTTTTTAACGGAAATACACTTTTTAGAGTCCCCTGAGTCTAAATGACCAAGCCCCACAAAAAGGTGTGTGTGTGAGTGTGGTAACTCCCGGGCGAAAACTAAAAGTCATATGAAACTGGAATTTCATATTTATGACAACTATACGCCCGAGATGTTACAGAAACTTTTTCATCTAAATCAGCTAACCAGAAGAGCTACTTTATACCATGCATTTTGCACCTTTTTACGATTTTCTCAAAAACAGCTCGAACAATTTTTGTTTAACTCACTACATCGATGTAACATTTAATGGGCTTTAATATGATGTAGGTTTCATTCTGATTGAAATAGTCTGACAGGGCTTAAATGCCGATATTTCAAAATTTCTTCCTCTAAAGTACCTTTAATTTTGTAGATTACACAAAAAATTAACCATATCGTCTGATTAGCATTGCTAAAAAACAGGTAAATATATAAGTTGAACGAATTTGATATCCAACTAAAGGAGAAAACGGAAAAATATTTTTATAGTGCATTTTTTTGTTTTTGAACTTAAGAACAGTAATATACATGTATAATATATATCGTTGGAATGCTAAAGATTTTAGAATAAATATTATAATATATATACTATTGTAAAAGATTGAAATCCAATTTAAATAATTCTTTAACAATTTATTTTCATTTATAAATTTGTTTAAAAATTCTGGAATTGAAATAAATGATGGAGGTAAGTGAAAGTCATGTGTTGATCATCAACAGATTTTTTAAATTAATATTTCTGAAGATGAGGTAGTCGTAGGTCTTGAAACGTTAAGGAATATGACTTATTTTATTAATGTGATAAAAAAAAAAAAAAAAAAAAACCTGTACCACTACAATCCATGAAGGGTCTTGGGCTCAGTACATACAAAGATTCGTACTGTTTTTAGGGCAACAGCAGTGCAATAAGGTGATAAGGCCTAGATCGTGCTCATCCGCCAGGCTTTTTCCCCAATTTTTTGGGTGGCCACTTTATAAGGCTGGGTCTGCCTCAGAAGGGTCTTAATACCACCCTAGGGCCATCCCCCGACTGAATTAACAGAATAAATAATATTCTGCTGCAGTCGGGATTAGTACCCAGGACCCGAAGAACAATAGACTAGTGCTCTATCCACTAGACCACTCCGCTCCCCTATTAATGTAATAATAAATAAATTAAAATAGAAGACAAAGTTCTTATCAATTATATTATACAATTATAATACTCATCAATATTAATAAATTTAAACCAAAATAATTTCATTTTTATTTTTAAAACCACAGTTAACAGCGATTGGTATTAAAGTACACCTTATAATTCAACTATAACCAAAGAATAGTTAATTATTAATAATCTAAGCAGTGAGTTTAGCTAAGGGAAAAAAGGTAAGAAGATGGTTAGATTTAATAAATATATTGTTTATTAAACTTCAAAAAAAAAAAACAACACAAAATAGCACATTAAATGTTTATAATGCAAAAAACATTTATCATAATAATGAAATATTTATTGAAATAGGAAGAGCTATAAAACATCAATTAGAAAATTTAAGAGGATAATCAATTATACATCAGCTCTATTGAAGTACAAATTAACATAAAAAAAAAAAGAAAAAGAATAATAGATAAAAATACCAGAAAGTATTACGAAATACATAAAGAATTCGGCTCTATTCTTACATAATAAAAGCATATTTATCTATGCTATAAAATGAATAAAATAAAAAAAAAAGTTCCACTTTTAAGCACGAGGGACCCAATACTGGTTGAAAATAAGCACCACATTGGAGTCAGTAAGAACCAACTCTCCGAAGCAGGGGGCAGTCAAAAAGGAACAGTGAGCACATTCTTGTATATACTTTGCCATCGCGAGACTAAAACCAACACCAATAGTGAGTCCAAGGGATAATATCCTACAGCTAGAAAGCAACTTCAATATGAGCACCTCTAAATTAACACCAGTTTCATTTGATTTTCAATTGCACCTCACATTTTAATCATTTATGTAAAACACAGAATACAGATTGGATTTTTTTTTTTTTTTTCTTTCTAAAAGACAATAAAGTAATAAATGTTGAGTCTTATATATGTATATGTTTTTATATATATTATTTAAATTTTTTTTTCATTTGGGAAAAATATATGCTCTTCTATACTAAAGACTAGACTAGTGCAGGAAAAGAAGAGGAGAAGGAAAACTTATACAATGATAAGAAAATACAATTTATAAGGCCAAAAATATTTTAGGCCCTATCACAAATGGAATAACAATCTCAGTTTTTTTTTTTTTTTTTTTTCAAATATCTCCAACCACATTCTCCTTGAGAGATGATGTACACAAACTTTTAAGGCAGTTTAATAAATAGTTTTTTTTTTTTTTAATATATATATCCTACATAATTAAATATATAAATAATCTTTGTGCTTAACTTTTCTCGATCCAAAAAAAATAGAAAGACATTCTTGGTTACACGCCCAATAATATTAAATAAATATTTGCTTCAGCAATTATATCCCATCATGCAATCGTGGCGAGCTGAATGTCAAATTGATATGCAAGCAATAATATCTCTCAAGAATGACCTTTCCATCTTTTGGATCCTGGAACAACAATTAACTTAGAAAAGACGTGCTCTCTTTTTGAGGTCATTACGTTTCCATTGCGGAAGTCTGTAGAATTCGCTCCTAGTGCACTGGAAAAGTGTTTCGAACTCTGCTTCAGATAAATGTCGCTGAAACCAGAAATACAACTGGTTAAATAAAAAAGAAGAAAACAATATGAAAACTAATAATAAAAAATTATGAATATCATCAAAGCATTACTTCTTGTATTTAAAGGTGGCAATACACGGTGAGAAATAGGGTATGTATAGGTGAGGTGAAAGTATTCTCGCGAGAGTAGAGGGTGGTGAAAACGGCGTGAGAGTAAAAATGTGAGCGTGTATGCGTGTGAGAGTACGCAACAGTACTCAGCAAAATGGCGGATGTGTGAACAACTGATTATTCAGAAAAGTTGTTGAAAAGGTTGGTTAGCTCTGTTTAGGTTACCAATTCTTATATAAAGATGAATGTTCAATTGGTGTCATCTTGTTTTAATAATAATAAGAGAAATGTCTAAAAATGTTTTCGACATTTTTATACAAATTTACTTACTAACCAACTACAAACGTCAACAATAACACAAGTGACAAGTGACAGGAACATGCACGCCACCTATGACAGCAACATTGCTTTGTAAAATCACTTTCAATTTTTTTCTATTTCTATTACGAATTTTAACGCAAAAAAAATATTACGTATTATAAAATATTATATTAAAAATATTATCAAACTATAATAAAAAAATATATATACTATAATTTCTAATAAATAACTATAGAATTAAAATGTAATATCTAAACAGTGAAAGTATACATATTATTAAATAATGGTTTTGGAATCTAGAAACACAATTAATATATATGAATATAAATAAACTATTTTTAGTTAAAGTTTGACCAAAATAATACAACAAATGATATTGTTATTAATTATCATTATGGAAAGTAGATGAAAGTGTGATATAGTACATCAACTATCACGATATTTACTTTCACCAACTTTCCAGTGCACTCAACGATGTGAATATCGCCAATTCACCTCACCTACACATACCCTATTTCTCACCCTGTATCGCCGCCTTAAATGAGACAAATTAATAAAAGCAATGACACTGCTTATATGAAATAATTATAGAATAGAATTAAAATAATATCAATTATTAATTTCAGAAAAGTTTATAATGTTTCCATTGGGTTGTAAAATAAGTTTTCAGCGTTTTTTACTGGTGATTTCAATAAAATTAATTATATCCTGCCCAAATCTCCCGAAGAACAATAAGTACCCTCAAATTTTTCCATCGCTCCCGCCATTTTCTTCCACTATCCATCCGTAAGCTCCTTGTATCCTCACTTATTTTCCCCCACTTTGACTACTGCTGCGGGGTATATGGTGGCCTCTCGACTGTGCTCGAGGACAGGCTAAAGCGAATTATGAATACATTTTTAAGATTTGTCCTTGGCACACAGCAGAGGTCCCATGTGACCCATTTATACAGTGAGTTAAAGTGGCTCCTTCCCTCAAACCGCAGACAATATTTCCTTGGATCATTCCTTTACCAAACTATCAACTCCCAGCTACCTCCCTATATCCACAAACTTCTGCAATTTAAATCGTCCGTCAGCTCGCTCCAAACAAGATCGCACCATTCTGACCTTTATATTCCTGCCCACAGAACAACAAGTTTTGAACATTCCTTTCTTGTCCGCTCTACTGCTCTCTGGAATTCCCTACCTACTCAAATCCGCCATGCTTCTTCCCTACCATCATTCAAGTCCCAGCTGTTCGAGTACCTATTGTCATCTCAAACAGACGCTCCACAAGCCTGAGTTTTCAAATCAAATATCTATTCAAAAAGAAAATTTATTATTTATTGTTCATGATTCTGTATCGATCAATTATTATGAATCAGTTTCAATGTTAAGTTTTGTTCAACATATCAGAAGTTAGTCATTTATTTTACTCTTTTAGTTATTTTACTCTTTTGTTTTATTGTATCCTACTTTTCTTCTTAAAGCTTTGTAAATAAAAATGAATTATAATCCTTTGGTCTTGTGGCCAGACACATTGTATATATTAATTGTACATATCATATTGTTCTTAAGGGACCCAGTCCCAGAATAAAAATTATTTTTCTATTCTATTCTATTCTATATTCTGTGATATACCGTGGAATGATGGTTGCCTGTGACCAATGCTTGAATTTGGTCAACAGTTGTGGAGGATCACACCACTATGTGTCTTCCAAGTCAAAATTTTTGGTTCTAAACCGAGCAAACCACTTATGGACGGTGCTTTCTCCTAAGGCATTATAGCCAACACATTGCAATTTTAGCTAACCGTCAGTGCATTGGATTTGCCTTTTTGAAAATAAAAAATCATGAAATGACGAAAATTAATTTTTCTTCTCTTCCATTTCGAGCAAGCAAAATACCACTTAAAGACAAGGAATCTTGCTTGAAACTGGTGCTGAAGAGCACCTTAACTAATCCTTGTTAAGATTATATAAACATTATTGACCGAATAAACAAACATGATTTTATAAACACAGAGAGGATTCGATTGACATATTGAAAACGCTACGAACATTTTTTACAACTCAAAACTATGTTCTACAAAAAAAGTTTTTTTCAACTTCATTCGAATAGAAGAAGAAAAAACAGAGAAAAAGGATAAATCACACGTCAAAAAAAAATATTAGAAAATATTGAAAAACTATCTACTTTCCAACAATTCAACACATGTTGCCAGTCTTCATCAGGAATTGAGATGTTGATTTCCAAAAGGTACTATATCCATTCTAGGAAATTTTACAGGAAGCGCGAAAATCTCTCATTACTATATTATTAAACTAGCTAATTTGGGTCTTTCTGCCTTAAAATTTATAATTATTTTTTTACTATAATAACAACATCATATTAAAGTTATGAAATGAATTTTTTTAGAATGATTTGGAACGAAAATAAATGCGTAATTAGTACTTTTAGAAAATGACCGCATTTCTAAATCGCGTTTTTTAAGGACTTGAGAATTCATTAGATAACATCAAATAGAATATTTAGATAAAACTAAATGATGAGAATATAAATATGTAAAAAAATCATTTTCATAAAAAATGTCCTTTAGTACCTTTTGGAAATCAACGTCTCAATTCTCTCCAGAGAGTGAAAATAATTAAACAATGAACATAAATAAATTAATCTAAAATTTATATTTTTTATTATTTATTAATAAATTATATTTTTATATTTAATAAAAATTTAAAATAACAGATTTTAAGCTTCCGTACTTTGTGGAGTGAAGATCAACAACATGAGTTGAAACATTGGAAAGTAAATAATATTGAGGATGTATAGTAGACTGTAGAAACTATTATAGGTGGAATAGTCAGGAATCAGTCATTTTTTGAAAACATTTTAATTTTATAATTTACAATAAAAATTTCTAACATAATTTCTATATTCAGTTTTTTGAACTTATGACATTCATATCTTACTCATCACATTAAACACCACTGAACTTCAATTATTTTTCACAATTTAATAATTCAGGCAATGGCTGAAATGTTCTTAATATAATTCTAAAGGCTAAAACTCGAAGACAGTGGATATAGTAGAATCATTTTTCCTGTTCTAATAAAAAAAAATTACGATAAAGAAATTTTGTTGTTTTATTTTCCTGATAAAAACGGAAAGTTTTTTTGAAAGATGAATATGTAAGTAAGTCCCCAAAAGGTACTAAAAATAAATTAATAAATGTTATAAATAACAGACTTAATTGGTATTGAAGCCTTACTTAAATAGTTCATTTGATGTTGTTTGATTAGATGTTAGAATACTTAATTTTAATTTGTTTCGATATTTTATTTACTGCAAATTAAAATGGGAAATAAGGCAAACTATGATATTCTAAATTGTGACAAAGATTAAAGAGGCAATAATTTCTCCAATATACATTATTTTTAACATGAAAAGTTTGGAGAACCTGAATCAAACTGAAACTAGTACACTATATTATATGTTACAAGTAAATTACTAAAATAAAATCATAAAATAATTTGGTTTACCTCTAGGTTACATCTATCAACATCTGGTGGCAGACGGTAATTTGTAGTAATTAATAAATGATATGGGTACACCTTGCCAGGATGCTGTATGGCGCACATGTTAGGTAATGACCTTCTCAAATAGGAAGCACCTCCGACGCTCTGTTAATAAAAAAATAAAAAAATAATAGTGGGTTGACTTTCGACCTATTGTTAAAAATAATAGAATAACAGAGAATCTGTCAATTATTGGGTTCTGTCACATGAAATGTCCATTTTCAAAGTAAAGAATTTTTTATTAAAAATATGATATGAAAACAAGATAATTTTATTCGAAGTATTTACCTTCTTTTTCTACACATTTTTCCCAACGTGACACCAACTTTTTTACCCCCGAACTGAAAAAGTCTGACCTTTGAAGTGAAACAAAATCTGAAAACGCACTTTTCAATTGATCATCATCTTCAAAAAGTTTTCCTTTGACGAAGTTGTCTAAATTCCTGAACAAGTGGTAATTTCTTGGAGACAAGTCGGGAGAATATGGTGGATGCGGAAGAACTTCGTAGCCCAGTTCTTTCAATTTTTACATGGTATGTTTTGAAACACGGGGTCTAGCGTTGTCATGAGGTACCCATGTATCGAGCTTTTTTACTTTCCCAATACACTTTAAATGTCTGGAAACGGTAGATGCACTTGCATTTAGTTGTGCTGAGAGTCCTTTAACTGTTAGGTAGGGGTTTCCTTCTACTGTATGTTTGAGGACATCGTTGTCTATTACGGACGGAAGCCTTCCTCGGGGCAAGTTTTACAAGTCGGTATCCCCAGCTGAAAACTTAGCAAACCAACGGCGAACAGGTCCGTTCATTAACACTCCCTTCCCCAAACGCCTTACAAATATTTCTAGCGGCCTCAGCTGCTGAAAGGCCGAGTTTAAACTCGTACAAACATATTACTCGAAAATCGCGTGTTTCCATGTTCATATTTGGAGGTAAAAATCCTTTATGTATTTCAGAAACTATAAAAACGGACATTTCATGTGAAACAACCCAATACATTAAAAGTTCTTAATTTTGTATGCAAAATAAACTAAGTCAAGTTTAACATCATAAAATATATGTTTGTGGTAATGATTTATATTTTGCCAATTTCTTCAATTATTTCATCAAACTTTTAACAAGTGTATCTCACACTGTAATAATTAATAATTCAATATGTTAAATAATAAAATACAGGCAAACCTGAATAAGCTAAGCTTAAATGCTATGAAAACTCAGGCAATTGTGATTGGTTCCTGACCACTTTTCCAACCTAATTCCTAAATGATCACCCTATTGCATTCAGTCCCTCTGTCAAAAACCTAGGAATTACTATTGACCAAACCCTATTCTGGAAACCTCATATTGCCTAAATGCAATGAGTACCCTGAAGTTTTTCCATCACTCCACAGTCACCTTCTTCTACAATCCACTCATAAGCTCCTCATTTCATCACTCATTTTCCCCACTTTGACTACGGCTGTGTGTTGTATGGTGGCCTCTCTATGTTACTTTAGACCAAAGTAAAGGATTCTTGAATTTTTTTTGTTTTCAGAACCTCAAAGCATTTTTCCAAGACCCGCCTGCACAATGAGTTGAAGTGGTTCCTTCCCTCCTCACACAGATAGTAACAGTAATTCCTTGGTTCATTCCTCTTCTAAGCAATAAAATCTAAGCATCCTTCCTATCTCCACAACCTCCTTCAATTTGAATCCTCATTCTTTGCTGGAAACAAGATCGCATCACTACCACCTCTATATCCCATCCCACAGAACTAAATCCTTCCATTGATCCTTTCTTGCTGTTCTTGTTTAGATATAGTCACATGGCAAAAGCTCCCATATGTTTGATGAGCTGGAGGTTGCAATTCAAAAGTAGATTATGTTACATGCTATGTGTTAAATTATAATAAATTATTTTGATATGTCTAATCTTCCAATATAAATTTAAACATGGCGCAGTCGAAATCGTCCTAGTGAACTGAAGAAAGAGAAGTGATAGAACATCTACTATGGAATTCAATAAACCCTCGCAATTCGAAGTTAATGTGGATAACCTGTCCGAGAGCTTTAGAAGATTCCGGACTGAGGTGGAAATTTATTTTGTGGCCACAGAAACTGAGAAAAAATCAAGAGAGGTCCAGGTAGCACGGCTAAAAAACTTGTTGGGATCCGAGGGGTTAAAGCTATATTCCAAATAACGATATTAAAGCCAGGTGCAGAAACAGTTAATTTAATTTTAGATGTCCTTGACAAGCATTGTACCCCAAAGAAAAATGAGACAATGGTGATTCATAAATTTTTTAGTAGGAACCAAGCAGCAAATGAACCAATTGAACGTATTTCGGACCTCAAATCACTAGTTGCACCTTGTGAATTCGGTGACCAGGAGAAAATATTAAAATCCCAAATAATTCTTGGACTTTATGACAAAAGTACTCAAGAAAGACTTCTGAGAGAGGACCTTCATTGGAAAAAACAGTTAATTTTTGTAAAACCGTCGAAATGGCTGAGGAAAATTTAAGGATCATCAGGGGACAGGAAGAACGACGGCAGGAAGTCTTCAAGTTGGCAAGGGCAGGTAACAGCAAAGAGTTGGTAAATAGCAATAATAAACAACAAACTATAAATACAAATAAATATATAGATTGCACCCGTTGTGGGCAGAAGCACTCTAGGTATCGTTGCCCTGCATTTGTATTATATTAGATATTAGTCTTGTATTATGTTTCTTAGAGCTATAATATCCATATTATTTATTTTGTAAATTTAAATTAGTGTATCAATACTTAAAGGGGAGGATATTTAGATATAGTCACATGGCAAAAGCTCCCATATGTTTGATGAGCTGGAGATTGCAATTCAAAAGTAGATTATGTTACATGTTATGTGTTAAATTATAATAAATTATTTTGATATGTCTAATCTTCCAATATAAATTTAAACAGTTCTAATGCATTCTGGAATTCCATTTTTCCAATATACATTTTGTTTCTTCCTTATCCACATCAAAATCTATACTCTTCCAACACCTATTATCTCTAACAGGTGCTTGTTGATGATAAATTTTTAATTAGATTTTTGATAGGAAGTACTCAACTAAAATAATGACCAAATCTCTTCTTCTTTTAGTTCAAAATTAGTTGTTTTTTAAACTTCTCATTCTATTATTGTATTTATTTAATAAATCTTTTTCTTTCCCTATTTAGACTTGTAAATAATTAAATCTAATAAATGTATTCTGGCCAGATATGTAATCTTTACTCGTAACATTAATGCTATTCTTAATGGACTAAGTCCCAGATTAAAATAATTTTTCTATCTATTCTATTCTAATTAAGCGTGATTATACAAAATGACTAAAGTGGTAAGCAAAAGCAAATATAATAAAGAATATTAAGAGAAATCATAACATTGGTTTAAGAAAATATTTGAAAAAATAAAGATAATAAAATTACCATTGTTGCTCTATCTACCTCTGATATGGATCCAGCAGAAACTGTAACAACATTAGGTAATTGTATACATTATAAGTAAATAACAAAATATTTAACTATAGAAAATGTTTTTTATCGATCTCATTTATTAATTAAATAGAATATATAATTGTATATACCATCTGATTTAGCACTACTGAAGTCAGTACTAGGAGCTTTATCTCCAAGCCCACTGTAGGAAAAGTCACCCTGAAATATAATCTAAATCAGTTTTTAATTTGACTATTCATAAATTTTGTGTATAGAGATTTTATATAATTTTTTTTCTAAATTACTTTGAGTTCAACTTTTAAATTTTTATCCTGAATTTGTTGTTTTATTTTTTTTTATTTTTTTTTTTTTAAATCTAGTTCTATCACCAAGTAGCATCACAATATAAAAGTGACGAGGGTAACAAAATAATAAAATTATTAGTTCATTGAAGAATAGGAAAATAAGGCAGATTCAATAATTAACTATCAATTGTTATAATCATTATGTATCAATTATTAAAATATACATAAAGTGATATATTAAGTATTTAAAATTGATTTTACTGATATATGAAAAACATTTATACAAAAGAAAATCTTGTTAATACAAAACTATGGCATTCAGAGAAATAAAAACCACCATTCTCGATATTGAATCAAAAGTAAAATGTACAATACCTTTTATGGTTCTCTGAAATTTAAATTTGTTAATTATAAATAGTGCCTAAAATCATAAAAAGGTTTTCTCATTAAATAAAATAATCAAATACATAATTTGAAAAACTTCAGCATTCTTTATATGAAATGGCATTAATCAAAAGGTAATTTGATGAAAAATTAGAAAATTTCATTCATTGTATTTTCAATAATGGCATTGTTATTTATAAAACTTTTATTTCTTTAAAACAAAACTAAACATTAATAAGTATTGTATTTGATCATAAATTGTACTTTCAATATGTTAATGTTAAAAAAATGTAATTTTTCTAAAGACTTTCTTTTTTTGTTTTTAATCTAATCAAGATGTTTGATAAAATGCTTATACAACATATTGTACATATTCAAAATATAATAAACAAAATAATAATAAATAAGCAACTTTGTAAATAATAAAAAAATGTGTGATGTACATAGGGATGAAAATAAATATGTGTACAAAAAATAGCTACCGTAAGATTTTTAAAGAAAAGGAAAGGAAAGGAAAAAAGGGAGGAAAATTACTTATCAAAAGAACAAAACAGTAAAATTTAACAATAGCAAAAAAAATAAATAAATATAAAATCAGAACTAAAATTTACATGGAAAGCACTTGGCAGAAAACTGAAGGGGTGGGTTTTATGTATCAGGTTTTATTTAAAGAACTATAAAAATTATGACAAGGACTTGAGACAACTATTAAGTCGTACTTAAAATTAAAGTATTAACAAACCTGCTTAAGCAACTAATAAGACAAATTAATATAATATAATATAAGATATTAATATAATATAAGACAATATAAACTTTAAATTAGCAACTAATAAGACAATATAAATTGTGTAAAAAGAGTAAATCACCATCATAAAATATTGTATTTAATAAAACTGGAATTAATTGGAAACTAAATACTAACTAAATCATCATGATTTGTCATTTGAAACAAATTCTCCAAATTGACCTATCAAAAATTTAAAAAAAAGTTTGGGTATGTAAAACCTTTCCTCACAAACTAAATATTAACTTTTCATTCACTAAATGGCAAATCCAAAATAATGTAGATATATTTTTCACTGCCTTCTTGATAAAGCGAACATGTGATTAAGAAAAGTGGCAAAAGATGGTTTTCTTATATAAAAAATATGTTGAATTATTTTTTGTTTTAAATGGGTACACAACTTGAGAGAATCATAGCACCTATCATTCAAAATTTGCCAAAAAATAATGACAAAATAATAAATTTACTCCTCGGAAATATGCAAACGATTGAGTAAATACAAGCTAAAAAAATAACATAGCTCGATAACACCAACGCAAGGGACAAAATGAAACCTGTACATCTACAATCGATGAAATAACTAAATGATCATCTTTCTATTGGAGAAGAACAAGACAGGGCGCTACCACTCAGCCAAACCTCTCCTCTAATAAAACCAAGCATTTTTAAATATATCAGGTCAGTCCAAAACTTTCTGCGCATTTTTGGGAAGTTTTTAAATAGTGTAAATAAAATACAAATTAATATTTTAATCGATGATATATTTTCCTCCACTGCCAACAATTCCTGTCCATTTTTCATCTTCATCTTCTTCTTCTTCCAGTGGCACGACAGGCCGTGTAGGCCCTGGACCTCGTGTTGTAAACTCCTGCGAGTTTACACTCACGTTTCACAATACAATTTTTAGTGTAGGGTCATCACTCCCTATGTCTAATTTTGTGAGTGGCCACCCTTTGGCTGACGGGTCTCACATACCCGGGGGAGAGGTTGTGAGTGAATCTACATTTTTTTTCATCCTTATAAAAGCCCTGCCGGGACTGGGATTCGAACTCAGAACCTGTGGCATGAGAGACTAGCGCGCTAGCCACTCAGCCACGGGCTCACCTTTTTCATCACTCATCATCAAATGGTCTAAAACTTGCTATCTTTTGAACCACGATAAAAGGAAAGTGTTGATGTTTATTTGTTGCTAAAAATAGACTTAAGGTAGTTCGTTTAGTACCCACTGTCCAAGATTTTTTTTCTTTCCCTAGAATGGGTGGCAATGGCAGGCATCATACAGCTATTTTCTGTATTCTATTTTATTTGATAAAAAGTTGACAAATGCTGCAAATAAACAGTTAGCAATATACTGTTTCCTACCGATCCTTTGAAAGAGAAGAGAGTAATTAAGTGACAATATTGAAAAGTACCCTTTATTGAGTGGTAACCTGTTTCCCACTAATAATATTCCAATTCATATCCTTTTTCAAAGGCAATTGAGTAAAAAATGGCGGTTCGTTGGTTTTTCACTTAAAATCACTTTATGCGGACGTGGCTAATCAGACGATACTACAGTGAGAACCCCTATCTAGGTATAATTAGAATAGGGAACTTTAATGAATACCTGACATCGCACAAGCTTAGGACCACCTATTTACGCCCCTTTTCTCTCTTTCTCCTCCTCTCCCAAAGAACGGCATAACTAAGGATTTTTCACTCCAATTGAAAAATTGTAGGACCACCAGCCAGGTTTGAACCCGCAACTTTGGGCATGGATGGCTGCTATGCAAGCCACTACACCACAGTTGATCCCTAAATAATGGTTCTCTTCCATTTTGAATTTTTTTTTTTCTGATTCCCATTTGATCTTAATCTTGAATTTTTTCTTAATCTTTAATCCTTGTACTGTATCCTTCGTACATTTTAATGGATTGTGGAATGATGATTTTTAAGTTTTTAAGATAATACAAGAAATTATATAATTACATCAGTGACAGGGCTCACCTCTGGCACCATTTTAAATTTTAATCTAGTTACTAGATATGTTCTTTGAAATATAATAATTGTACCAAATCGATGATTAATGCTATTAATGAGCATGAAGTTATGGACTGACCTGATACATAGAATCAGATAAAGTAAAAGATGACGAGATATTTCAAAAACAACAAAAAGCATCCGTAAAATAAAATTTGCTACAAAGCAACATATAGCGACAGTCCACATCAAAAATAAAATAGAGTTGAAACCATAAACAAATAAAAGAAATATATTTTAAAAAATTAAAAAAAAAAAAAAAAAAGAGAGAAAGTAAAGGAAGGACACACTTTATAATGGTTAGGGACTTACAGTGGTCGTACTGAAGGTATGTGACCTCGGAGCAAGGCCGTAGCCAGGCTTTGGAACCTGCCTCAATGAACTCACAACTGTAACAGAACGTGAACAATATCTATTGGGGGTGGGGTCTCTTTGTTAGCGCTACATCTAATTACTTACCATGTATCTAGGGGACACCATCGGCGGGAGGGTCGAAGCCTTGCCGATCATCTGCTGGTGGCCACTACCTCCGTGGGCTACAACACACATGCAACACGCTCTAAAAGCTAGTCTAAGCTACCAGTGAGTCAATCAAACAAGATATAATTATGATGCAGAGCAACAAAAAATAAATAAAAAAAATAATAATAAGTTTCTAGATTAAAAATATATAAAGCTAAAAAATAAAAAATAAGAGGGAAGTAATACCAGATAGTAAGGCTTTAGGTAGTTAAAGATAGACAGAACAGAAAGATACAGAGGTTTTCGAATATTGTTAAGGAATGTGTAATTATCTCTTACGAATTAAGCTTCAGGACATTACATATAGAACAATGGTTACAACAAAAATTTTTAAGGAACCCTTCATCCTATCAGTACAATGGAAAGGACACCCTAAATTCAAAATTAAGTACATATATATATATATATATATATATATATATATATATATATATATATATATATATATATATATATATATATATATATATATATATTTATATATTTTATTTATTTATATATGTTTTTTAATAGGTGTTGCTAATTTATTCCATAGTATACTTTTAATTGATCTCACTAAAACTTATTTATTCAATCCGAATAGTCGATCATCTATTATAGACAAAATATTAAAAATAAAGATACTTATTTTAAATAAATAAATACTCAGAACAGAAAAGATATAAAAGAGAAGTCAACAACGATGGAACAACTTTGAATCATCTACAGTTCATTTTGTTTTCATAAACAAAGATGGGATAGAAAAATAATTAAAAGGGACTTGTAACTATTAAATAAGGGAGGTTGTGAGTTCGGGATTCGAACTCGTAACCTTTGACATAGTAGACTAGCATGCTAACCACACGGCCATAGACTCCCCGTGAAATTTTACTAATTACAAATTATTTTGTTATATTTAATAACTTGTAACCATTAATTCCATGAAAATTCATATTGCTTCTCTGTATTAATTTAAATAGAGCTAAGAGTTGTAAGTAAATATATAGGCAAAATGAATATGAGAACTGATAAGTGACAGTTTGCGAAATTTTGTCCAGAGACTACGACAGTTCATTAAATCCTGTAGGATGGCAACAAAACGAGGGTAGTTGTTTTCTTGTCAACAAAGAGATGGTCGACATTTAATAAAAACTGGTATCAGGAAAAGGTTTGGGGGTTCATTGCCTCCTTAGAAAAGTAAAATTTAATCCCGAACTCCCTGAATTATAGGCTATTCAAAAATGTTGACATGACTAACTTAAATATTTATATATACACACGCACCCACACCACACACACACACACACACACACACACACACCACACACACACACACACACCCACACCACACCACACCACACCCACACCCACACCCACCCACACCCACCCACCCACACCCAATTCAAAACCTCACTTTTTTTTTAATTTCTAATTACACTATACTAGTATTGTAAAATTAATATTTTAATTGAAGTTATAATGAAATAGGCCAAGCTACCTTTAATGTAGAAAAGATTTTATTTGTCTATTGATAAGGTACAAGTAATGTTATACTGAACTCTTCATGAATAAGTGAAAAGTTTTTATAAGAGTAGGCCAATTTACCCAAAAATACACGACAGAACCTAATATCCAACAAATATCTGCATAGGTAAACAAATAATTGAATAATAATCTTGATCTTGAAATAATAAGTACATCGGCAACACTGTTAAAGATATAACATACATTATTTGAATATCTAAGAGGCATTACAACAAAGGAGAACATCTTAAGTATCAAGATGGCCATTAATGATTCAAGACAAATAGAAATGTGATTTAGCAATATGGTGATCTGATAGTGAACTGGAAAGTGAAATTAAAAGGCAAATTAAGAAAGTTATTAAAAACCACAAAAACAAATAATAAATTTTAATAATATAAATGAAAAATAAATAAAATTTTAAAAAAGTTGCTAGGAGAATGAAAACAGGCAAAACATTCTCAAATATAAAAATTTAAAAATGTGATAGGTCAATTGTAATTCAAATAGGCAAATTAAAAATAATAAAAAATCTTTAAAACTTAAATTAACCTTTTAGGGATTAACAGCAACAATGAGAGGCTCGATCTGCCATTGTTATGAGCTTTAATACTAAAATAGAGGTTTAGAACAGCAAATAAATGTGTATAGTGTATGGCCCTTAGGTCAATTTAAATTTTAATATTAATTGCAAAACATAAAAAAAATCATCATCAATAATCGGAAAAAAATATTAAAATACAATAATAAAATCAAAATATATGCATGCCTCAATCAATAAAAGAAAAGGTAGTAGAAGAAATAAATTAGAATAATGAAAAGAAAAAAAAATATATTGAAAGATACCATCCATCATGCAGAATAGCGACATGCTCCATCGTATAAAAATGTATTCACTTACAAAAATTATTGTAGTACATAAACCAATTTGTTCGAATCCATCCTCATTATATAATATAAAAAATCATACTAGATGATTAAAAATTTAATTAATCATCAGAAAGCGAGAGTAAATTAGCTCAAAAATTACAAGCATATAATATTGTTAATACATAATGTAAGAATTAGGCAGTATTCGAGTAGTTTGAAACTTTTGAGCACTGAGTAGTTTTAGCACTCAACCCAAACCCATATGTGATCAATAAAAAAAAATATTATAAGCACCGAAATAATAAAAACCTAGGAGAATGATTTACAAAGTATTATTATTTATTATAGGAGTACTCACTACATTTGCTATAGTATAGCATGCTATTTGTGCTATTGTGCTAAACCCATCAATTTTATACAGGAAATAACTGTAGAAACTCGACGGGTTTAGCAAAATAAGACAAATAGCAGGCTATAGCAAACGTAGTGAGTACTCCTTATTTAACATTTGTTATAACAATATTGCTATATATATAAGCAAATATGACATCTACCGAACAAAGTAAAGGGGGGATTGTATGGATACTTGTTGATTATGTTGTCAGTTTTTTTTGGAAATTTGTATAATATTTTGCAGCAATATCTGAAACTGTGAGCAAGTCTAAATCTTTGTGGTGTAAGTCATTTGTTACTTAGTATAGTGCATCCATGATTTTTCACATAAAACTTTATATTGGAATAAGTGAATTCTTCTTGACATTAGAGTTTTTGGCAGAGCCATATAGCTCTATCCCATGCACCCATACGAATTTTCTATGTACTTTGTAGATATACTAATTTTGTTATTTAAGTATAATTTAGCTTACCGAAACATTTGAGAAGGATCAAAATAAAAGGACCATTCTTTAAACAATTTAAACGTTTTGAATTGAAGACGATTAGACTTGAGGAACATGTTTTCCCTCACACAATATAGTGGTGTGTTTTCAGGGATGGTTGGGTGGAGGGGATGCATGGAGACTATTTAAACAACCCCAATGGAAAACGTTCAAATTGGGTTATTAATGTTTAAACATACACTTTTTTTTAAAGCGCTTTAAATGTTTGACCATATAAAATAAATAAATTAATACCCCAAAGAATATCTACAATTTATGTGCTTTTTTATTTTTACTTAATATTTTATTTGCACCTGTATATGTTACAATCAGCAAATGAGTTATATTTGATAAACATAACATAGGTTGGCATGAGGGAGACAGTACCCAGTGGTGAATCCTCCTGACATTCAAAACAAACTATTTTTTCAGGCTAGGAGGTCCCTCGCCCAACTCCTTTTCAGCCTACGCCGAGTTATATATGGTATGTCAGTTGTAGCCATGTTTTGTACCAGTTTGTTTTTATGTCCATTTAGTTTTTCGTGAAATCGTTTGTAAGTCAGTCGAATGTGGTTTATTGTAGTTGGAATACGTAAGTCAGTATGTAGGGTATCGTTTGACACATATGGTGGTGAGTTCATTGCCAGTCTTAAACATTGCGATTGAAAGGTTTCTATTTTTCATATGTGTGTCTTTTTAGCGGGTCGGTATATTTGGCAAGCGTAAGTCCCATATTGGTTTTAATAAATAAGTGTAAACATTGAGTTTCTGTCTGGAGGATAATTTAGAACGTCTATGTAATATTGAATATAATAGTCTAAGTCGAAAGTTTAGCGTTTTACGTTTTATCTTGATGCGTGGGCCCCATATCAATCTTTTGTCAAATTTTTTATGTGCTTAAGCACCATTTATGGCAAACAAAGGTATTGGACTCAAACATCGGCAAGCCTAACCAAATTATTCTCTCTACCTTTTACTTTGCCAACACTTGTCAAGACTGTGAATGCAACATACAATATAATTTTATAATGATTATTTATAATTATAACATATATAAATACTTCCTAGATTTCAAGATTTGTTTCAATTATATTATTATACACAACGGAATGGTTTGAGGAAAGTACTCAGTACTCAAGTACACAATTCAACTTCGCATAAACCTGATTAAAAGCACATTGATAAATTATATTTACAATAAGTATATATGTGTGTGTGCATATATTTATAAATAAACACACATACACATATAAATAATTACTAATGACATATTAATATAACAGTTAAAGAAAACACTTTATAGAAGATAAATTATTAAGAGTTACTATAACTATCACAATGGTCTTTTGAAGTTATAAATGTAAAAAATAAGGAACTTAGACTGATTGGTTATTAAGAATGGTTTGGCTTATGGTTAAGGAAAAGATAAATACAATGTTTGAACAACTTTTAACAACCTAATTAATATTTTCACATCATTTACCTGAAGAAATATTTAATATTTTTATATTTCTAAAATACACTCATCCAGCCATAAAACTGAATAAAAGAAAAAAAAGAAAAGTAAACTGACCTAGTACTGTTTTAGTTTTATTATATTAATATTGATATGTTTTTCATAAATATATCTATATATATTTTCCATTCACAGTATCTTTTTTATTGCCACAGTTTACAGCTGTTTATTTTTATATATCGTTCTTGTACTGTTTTCACCATATTTCAACTGGTTTTAGTCTTGTTTTTTTCTTCTTCCTGGTGATAGGAGACTAAAATGAACGAGTCTTTCATTTATTTATTTTATTTTTTTCAATGGTGAAATCTTTCTACTTTCAACCCTAAATTATAAAAATATTTTATTCTTCTTCTTCATTGTGGGTTGACTATCACCTTTAATCCCCAATAAACGTAACAATAAAAGGTCCATGTGATTATGTTTTAATTTCAATTGCTTTGGCAACCCTGTTAGGGTAATAACAATTAACATAGAAATAATTTCCAAATTCTAAATAGGATACCCAAAGGGGATCATAATTTTAACAAGGGATTGCGTTAAATAAAAGTTAATAGTCTTAATCAATTGAGACGTTAATTTCCAAAAGTAGTACATCCACTTTAGACAATTTTACAGAAAAGTATGTAATTATGAAATTTGTTTTGAACTTTTACTTATTCTTTCAGTGAATTTAACAAATGTATTAATACTATTAACTACGTGTAAACAATATTTAAATATAAATACTGATAAATAAATAACTTTTAAACTTTTATTTTGATCTTTTATCTTTTGAAAAAAAAAAAAAAAATGTATTGTTAGATTAGGCACAATTTTTCTTCTCATACTTAGAAAGGTTAGGGAATTCTAATTACAACCATTTGCTGGATAAAATACCTTGTTATCATTCTATTAAAATGTGAGTTTCTGAATATTTTTATATCTAGTTTATGTGGCTGCAAGAAGAAATACTATGAAAAAACTTAATTTTATTGGGAACCAATGAGAACCGAAGCGACACAATTAAGTTGTTTAAAACAGCCTAAAAACTGATTATTAGGTCAAAACTATTGATCAAAATAATAGCAGTGATCACAACGTGCTGAATGAACTAATAAAAATGCATAAAGTGCGTGTAGTAGGAAATATAGCACCTTTTGGAAGGAAATAAAAGGAAAGTTATAACTGTTTACATAGGATATAGTACCTTTTGGAAGGAAATGAAATGTGGATTTAGTACCTTTTGGAATGAAATGCAATATTCAAATACGTTTTTAAAGGATTTTTATGTTTTTTAGATAAAATTTGATGACGGATTTATATAAAACTGAATTATTAGTATAAAAATAGGTCAAAATATCAATTTCGAAAAAAATGTCCTTTAGTATCTTTTGGAAATCAACGTCTCAATTGTTTTATCAAGTGAACTCATCCAACGGTACATCATCTTTTTAATTAAAATAAAAAGTCCGTTAATAAACCCATAAAGAGTCTTATGTTCAGTAAATATATTCTCTTATGGCCAAGCAAGGATGTGCAGTTTTTGGGCACCCACTAAACAGAGGCTGGGTTAATGTATGGTTAAAAAAAAAAAAAAAATTATGTATCATTTATTCTGCTTCATTTATTTTATAAGTGGCTGGTGAGTCAATAGATTACAATTGAAGATAAAACTCCATCAAATAAATATATATTCATCTTAACGTATTTGTGATAAAACAAAATCAAATCATTAAAACAGATAAATGATGTATTACAAGGAAAATAATTTAAAAATAAATAACTCCAAGATATTTTCTACTATTTAATAATTGGAAGATAATTACGTGTATATAGGGCTTTCGAAAACTTCAATAAACCTGGTTTTATTATAACATGCTGAGTGCTCAAGAGGAAAAGAATAACTTTTATTAGTAATAAAGGTTATCAGGTCTGTTATAACCATAACATGGAAAATGTTAAAAAATAATTACTTCGGCAACATCCATTTACTTCATTTAATTATGATCTATTTTCATAAAAAACAAAATGTTGAGAGTTTAACACAATAAACAGAAAGGTATTTTTACGTATTTTAAGATCTATTAACCTGCCGCTGGTCTGTACAGTAGCATGAATAAAATTAGAACTAGGATGGTTTATCTCTAAGAAATAAGACAATATTGGCTACATAAAAGACAACTTCACTCTAAGCTGTTCCAGGAAAGACATTAAATATCCTAAAACTTCACTTTAATGAAGATAATTTTATTCTGAGGACTAAACAGCCCAACAGATAATCTGGGCTGGGATTACATTAAAGTATTCTAAGCTTATCAATTCAGCAAACCTTTTGAAATTCCATAAATCTTCTAGACATAAGTGCTGAAAAGTCATTGAAAGAGAACCACAGAATAAGGTTATAGCTACCAAGGATATTAGCCTAGTTACGAACAAACTTGAGAATAATAAAGCTTTGAGATCAGAAGACATGTAGAAATTTAAGTGAAATTTAAAAAAAATAAATAAATAAAACAAGTAAATGGATGTTCCTAGCATTTTAAAAAATCTAAATAATGTTAGAGGAAATAAATCTCCCAAAATTTAATCATAATAACCAGGCTAAGTTAATATAACTAGAAGACAGAAAATGGCGAAAAATCCAATCTACGTATGATGTTAAGTAGTTGATGCAAGGTAATTATAAGCCATCCGAAGAATATTTACCATTGTAAGTAGGAATGGTAGGGATGGAGCGGCCGACCGAAGATCGGTAACTGGAGCATCTGTCCAGAGTATCCTCATCGTCCCACGGTCGAGGGGCGTCCAAGTTCCTTGAAGGAGCTGCAAACATCTTCATCACTCACAATCCACACTACACCATTCAAAATCTTTGCATTTTATTTTTTTTATTCTCATGCTGAATTCAACAATTGGTCACAAATTTTTCATTTGCTATAAAATAGTGCAGAAAGCAACCATGACAAATTAAAATTCACAGAAAAAAAAACGAAGGTAACATAAAAAATAATTAAAGGCATTGCACCTCTTTATTGTTAGAATATTAAAAATTTAAAAGTTGATTATATAAATTGTTTGACCTTCTTGAATATAATGATCAGGAGATCAAATCCAAAATATTCGAAATAATAAAAGAGGCATCCATAATTTGAATGATATGCACCTATATAGTATATCTAATATTATCAAAACCTATGGTGAATCACTAGTTGATAATCAAATGTTGATACAGTGTTTGAAGACTTAAAGAAAATAAGGTGATTAATTTTTTTTTTCTAGTGAGTTAACCAAGTTTCCCTGAATATTACTACATTTAGAATCAACAGAATACAGGGGCTTGTGTAGACTGTGAAATCAGTTGTATGTATACCTTCTAACAAACTAAGTTAGTTGGAGGGGAGTGTCGTCAAGAAAGAAATTACAAAGGGTTATTGTAGGGTTTGTGCAGAAGTTTCTGGCAAAATATTCCAGAATCTAGTAGAATCGTAAGCAATGCCAATTTAAAGGGAGACATAGACAAAATAATTTAAAAAAATTATTAATTTTGTTTACTGGTTTATTATTTTCAATAATAAACCATCTATACCCTTAACTCAGTTAATACAGAGTTTTAGGATCATGAAACTAAAAAAAAAAAAAAAAAGAAAGAAAAAACTTGGCACAAAAATACCAGGAAACCACCTCTGATGATGATGACTTATGATCAACACCTCGACGTTGATAACAGCCAATTAATTTTAATAATTTATTAATTAGGTTATAATTCTATAACTCAGATAAAGACCATTTTTTATAGAGTTTTCTAATCAAAACGCCACAATTAATTACAAAAAAGAAAAGACAAAACATTGAAACTTTACCCGACTTTTCATCCGTAAATCAGTTATTTTTGAAGATAGATAAAAAATTGTATAGTTTAGAAGTAATACACTGCAATTAATTATTAAAAAAATTTGAAATTTTACTATATATAGAAAAAATATGTAAGAGTTTTAGGATCAATAAACCATTATTAATTTTTAAAAATATTCTTATTATTAATATGGTAAATATAGCAGAAGTTATACGTTTCTAACTTAGTAAATGAAGACAAAGAAAAAAAATAAAGTTCAGGCAGTCATAGGCTGCCGATAGAAGGGTCAATTTTTTTTTAATTCACTATTTGCATGGGAATTTCGTCGGAAAGAAGAGTACGTTTGTAAAAGTTGATTACGTTGAGAATGCATGGCTTGTTATTGTTTCATTTAATTGTAAAATCTCATCCCCTTGTAGAGATATGTCATCTTGAATTGCAGACTGTATGAGGTTAGTGGTGCACATGGCACACACATTTTTTTGATGGACCTGCCATTTGTACATGGTAATTCGGGAATTTATGAATATGCTTTAGAAATGTTTCAAAGGATTGATCTATCTGTAAAAGAATTAAATTATTCGCTCTTCTTTTTGTCTTTGTCGTTGACTTTTTTGCCTGTGTTGATATTGACGACCCTTAATTTTCTCTTCATCTTGAATTTCGGCATTATAATTCGAATTATTCTCTGTTTTAGAAGATTGATCCATCTGCGAAAAATTAAAATGGATGAATTTTTTTCTCATATCTATAGGACGATTAACTTTCTCTTTCTCCTCAACCGTTATTGTTAGTTGTTTTGTTAATGTAGAAATTTATCGATTATACTACTGCCGAATAACAAACATTAAAAAAATCTGTCAGTACGCTGACCCATAGGAATTAATGAATACCAAAAATGTTAGATGGATAATTGAATTCCCTACAAAACAAAAAAATAGCAGAGATATAACGTTTTGAACTTATCAATGGTTCTTGGAAGTTTTTGTTGAATATAAATTGATAGTGTTGCTAGAATGTCTTTCTTAACCTCTTTTATTAATTTATAGCTAGCTATACATATAAGTTAATTGCTTAAATAGCAAAATTGTGATAGCCTAATATAATTACTTGGAAATAATAAACCATAGTGTAATAATTTCCAGCAAACTCTAGAGATTCGAGCATAATTTCATTATTCAATACCTTAATAAATAGTTAAATTCATACTTTAATTATTTCACAACAAAAAATTTAGATTTAATTTAAATATAATCAGATATACTTTATTTCTTATTATCTTCCTGAGTTATGTGCTAAACTACAATTCTACTCCTGATCGTTCCATGGATTAAATTGATTTTACAATTAACAGTACAAATTGAATGCGATAAAAAAGTTATCTAGTAGGTGATAATGTTATAGATGAAAATAAGTGTTACTTCACTGATTTTGAAAATATTTATAATCAAATGATATAAAAATTCTTTACATCCTGACTTAGAAGGCATGTGGATTCTAATAAATGTGGCAATAAAAATTTTATATAAAGTAAAAGTGACATGCAAGGCACCGAGCATAATTGCAAGAGGAAAGTCAATAATTTGCACGCTGGGTGGTCGAGGTTGGAATTTAAAAACAAGGCTAATCACAACATCCAAATCAAATAATGCCTAGCATATCTTTGACATTTAACTGGTTCCAGCAATACATTACTGCTACTGTAATTATCAAGAAATATCAAAGGGAAAACTACATTCATCTAAATAAGTGTGAAGGTAAAAAACATACTGAAATAATCTAGGCATATCAGGAGACATTTCAAGCAATGCAAATATTAGACTAATAGAATTCTTACTTGAAATTATGAGTCAAAATTAATAAGGTTTAAAGTCTGGTAATATTGATCAAATTTGAAATAGCTATAAATAAATAAATAAATGCTCTTAAAATTTACTAAGAAGTTATACTTCATGAAAGAATTTGGGTTAATATTTCATTTAAAATATATATAAATAAATATATATATATATATATATATATATATATATATATATATATATATATATATATATATATATATATATCAATCTGAAACAGTACCTTAAAAATAAATAAGTATATAGTGTGGGTCCACGCTATACCATACATTAAGTATAACATGGATCTTTTTCTTTCTATCTATAACCACATAAAAGAGAAAACATTTTTTTTTTTTTTTTAATTTTTAATACATTTTGTAACAAAAACAAACAAACATGAAATGAATTTGTGTATACCACAAATTTTTGTTCAATATTGTATCCAAAGTTATGTCCAGTATTATATCATGTTCTTCAACAATTACAATAATGTAGAAATACTAAAAAAAAACTCTCAGAAACTATATCAGACAAAATATAATATAGTAAAGATATATTATTTTCATACAGAAGATTTAAGAAGAGTCCAACTCAACAAAATCAATAAGCACTTCAGGCGATGGGCGGGCCCTTATAGTTCTTATAAATTAGTGGAATCAAACCTATTGGTATGACTAAGGTATAAATTCCACATCTCAGCTTAGGACCCATAAAAACTATTGGATTAAATATGATCCCCATGAAAATTTAGAAAGAAAAAATGGCAACATCTGAGCCCTCCAACTTTGAGTTGAACTTGGTTCACTCATGAACGTGATGATTACTGAATTAACAATAAGATTAAGCATTAGAAAAACGACTCTTACACAGGTAAACATCTCATCAGCCAGCACTGACTTTTTTTTTTTCTAAATTCGGCAACCTCTGATTGCAGAGTTGTTTTCTTTAATGGTCCCCAATAAGCATCAGGGTAGAAAAGAATTCTTATAAATCTTGCTGAAATTTATACCACTATTTTTTAAACTTATCAGTGATCACCAATCGTACTAAAACACATTTGATCTTTACAACAGTTGACAAACGACCACAACAAAAAAACAAATTCATATGGCACAAATGAAACCTGCTAAATTGCAAATTTTCATTATTTTATGAACTTATTGTGTCATTAATTTGAGTAATAATAAATTAAATATTATATAAAGAATTCAGGCCTCAAAAATGTGCAGTTAATTTATAGCAAGCTTTTTCTAGATGTTAAAATTATGAAGGTATTACTCACAAGCATTGATAGGACTCTGATATCTGAGCCTTAGAGAAGGCTGAGAAGAAGCTGAAGGAGACCTGGATGCATTCCTCGGATCTAGCTGCCTTTGTCGCATCAGTCTCTCACGCTCTTTCACAGAGGCCAAGAACACGCGGCCCATTCCGGAAGAGAGTTTGGACAGTTCGGCTTCCTCCTTCTAAATATTAAAAAATAATAAAGGATATAAAAAAATAAAAACCCTGGTCCTTCAGGTTATCATTAGGGTTGGCTGCTAAACAATGTAAAATCTGCTTTGCTAAAAATAGTCAAAACAGAGCCTCAGATTCTGACAGATTATATGGAAAAAGACTTTGGAAATGGACATGGAATATTCAAAGTTTGTCGAATAAGAAACAGAAGGTACAAAGAGAAATTTCTGGATCTCAGCTAGACGTAATTTTGCTTATGGTGACCAAACTCAAGGGAAAAGGGCAGGAATGGATGGGGGGCATATGTACTAGAGAGTGGTGTAGCAAGAGAGGAAAGAGCAAAAGCAGAGATCATACTCTGCAAGGAAATTTCAGAGAGACTGTTGAGAGAGGATCTCCACCTCTGGGGCAGGTGTGTTGTGATTATAGGAGTGTACACACGAGGAAACCATGAACCTCAGCCAAGTAAAGAAACATTTGAGGAGAACTTGAGGGAAGCCTTGGAAAAAAAGCGGCTTTATGCAGATCACTCTGGCTGGCAATTTCAATGCGGGGGTAGGACAGGAGGTTGGCGACCAGATGGTTGGATTAATTGGTGAGAAAATGGTAAATGACAATGGTTTGAAAATTCATAACATCTTTTTCAGATAAAAGCAAATCCATCAAAGCACGTGGACCAAGCCAGGATTCCAGCCCTCAATGATACTTCATAAGATTTATTTTTCATTAAGTAAAGATTACTTATTATTATTAGCAAAAGTACTAAGATGAGGTAATGAGTAAAACATTTAAATTTGTACCAAAACAATATCAAGTTTGGTAGTATTATATTTCATTTTTTATTATTTGCCTGATGTACGAATAATATAAAGTCTAACCTTTAATTTGGTTTCAGGAGGTTTTGTAGATGCAGAAGTAGTATAAGTATTAGTATTAGTATTATCCACTTCATCTTCTTCTTCGGAATCAGGGACTCCTTTGTAAGAATCAGACCAGCGTCGACGTCTCTCTGTAAGAAGTCAAAAACATGAAAAATGAATAAAATTTTAATTAATAAGGAATAAGTATTTAGAATAACTAACTCACCAGGATCTGTGTAAGGATACGGAGGAGCTGGGAAATCGTCCCTTTCAATTTTAGGTTTTTCATTCGGACGCGGAGGATGGGCATCAGGAAAGTGGGCTAGCTCTATCGGCTCCTCATTGTTCATGTGTGGAGATTTCGGTCTCGTCTCTCGCAGGCTTTCGACCAATCCTATCATACCTCCGCTTTGTCGAGACCACTTCCCACTACCTCGTAAACCACCTCCATCTGTAATAATGGAAGGAGGTAACTACTTTATCTTACGTCAGGATGATATAAGAGATAACAACAATTTAGAACAGAATATGCTTTTATTGCAATCAGGGAAGTTCCCATGCAACAGGAGTGTGTACATAAATCATATTTAGTACACAATTTTCTTCTTTTTGGTGTAACAAAAAAATATATATATACACATACATGTATACAATAAATTAAATAAATAAGAAATTAGCTACAATAAAAACAAAATAAAATAAATAACAATAATTAGCAAACATATATGTGAGTCAATCCATTGGAAATCATCCAATTTTCATTAATTTTGCTGCTCAACATTTTTGATTGTCATGATTTTTTGACCAGTTTTTCTCTATCCTTTTGTGAATATACAACCTATAAATAATTTTTTTTTTTATTTATTTATTTTTTTTTTTTGGCCAATAGTTTTAGTGTTCCAGCCATTTTAAGTCATCATCGAGGTGGTAAACATGTGCTGGGAAAATCTTTATAATTCTTTTAATTTTTTAGATATGAAATCTCAACAAAAACTAACAATAAGATAAGGCCATGCTTTGTATTTTTTGCCCCTCACAACTTATTACCTAACTAGTGAAGAAAGTTTGAAAAATTCTGGAAAATAAATAAAAAACGAGACTTTTAACTAAGTTGAAAGTATATAAAGAAAAAGAGATTCACTTATAATATTTTTTTTTTCATTTATAGCTTAGTCATAGTCCTTCTTCTTCTTCCAGTGGCGCGACAGGCCGTGTAGACCCTGGGCCTCGTGGTGTAATCTCCTGGGAGATTACACTCACCTTTCTTGATGCATGTTTTAGGATAGGGTCATCACTCCCTAATTTTGTGAGTGGCCACCATTTGGCTGACGGGTCTCACATACCCGGGGGAGAGAGGCTGTGAGTGAATCCCGAATTAATGATATCCTTATAAAAGCCCCGGCGGGACTGGGATTCGGACTCACAACCTATAGCATAAGAGACTAGCGCGCTAGCCATTCAGTCACGGGCTCCTCTTAGTCATAGTCCTACGTGATGTAAACATTTCGATCTTAAGAACAGAGTCCTTTTTAGTATATTAATTTTCAAAATTGGCAAAAAATTGTTTTTCGCGATCTTTACACGGAAATATCTCAAAAGGGACTGAGTGAAAAATCATGAAATTAATACAGATTACCTATCTATAGGAGGAGTATAAGTGATATAAATTTGGTCATTGAGACTAAGCTGGTTCCGGAGTTTAAAATTTTATCAACTGTTAAAATAACATTGTTTTTTTAAATATTTACTCCAGTAATTTTGCATCTTTAAGAACGAATCAAAAACTAGAATGATAATGAAAATATTTTATATAATTTTGGTTCTTTTAACACATTACCACAGTGGCCAAAAAAATGGTTAAAAAAATTCATGAAAAACTAAATTAACTGAAACCTTTAGCGCTTTAATAATTTTTAATAACTTACCTAATTTATTATGAACTAAATTTTAATTAAAATCAATACAATTTCAACTTATATATGGCTGTCAGGGAGTCATGAAGATGGGGAAGGTCCCCGAAATGTTGAATCTTGATTGTTGCTAATGTAATAATAAACTTAAAACAAATATATAGGAACCATCTATTTATTACCGATAAAACAACACTAATAGATGATAATTTATAATACACTCACACGGCGGTCTGTGGAAATGAGGAGACACAGGAGGTTTGTCGTAAGGCTCGATTGGTCGCTTGAGATAGGCAGGCTCTTCGGTGAGGTAGCTGTAAGTGTAGATCCTGCTGATGTCCGAGTAGTCGCGCCTGTACTCTCGCAGCAGCAGTCCTGGGCTACCTGCTCTCTGCACCAATATCACAAAATTAAAGGAGGAATTCAGAATATCGCAACATAAAGCAAACTTACGTAACTGTTCATAATAGACCATGTAACAACAGAAAACATGATTTCAACAAAATATTAACAAGTCCAATGTCAATAATAACGGAACACTCTCATCTTTAGAGATATATCCACTGGCTGATAATTATACATTAAAAAAGTACGGATATAATTACTTGACTGTTGAGAATTACTACTACTAATTAGTGCGGGTAGCAGTCAGTAAATGAAACAATTAAACCCCGTCTTAGGGTCTGCTGCGAGACTAAATATCGCAGGTCAAAAATCTGCGGATCAGAATGGGAGACCACCTACAATATTAGGCACATTGCACAACACTTTTGAGAGTGGATGTCACTCAGGGTCTAGAGAAGAAACATGTTTCAGTCTTTCTCTTGCTTCCAAGTAGTGTACATCGTCTCAGTTTTTATTTTTATTTTATTTTATTTTATTTTTTTAATTTAATTGGTTTGAACATGTGGTCAAACGACAAAGTGTTAAAATTAACTGAATATTACTATACTTCAAATTCTTTGTGAGATGTTACAAGCCCCGGTTACAAAAACTGGGTGAATAGATGAATAGAACAAGAATCTCTGGCTGCAAAGCTAAATGTACTCAATGTATTCAATTTTGATAAGGGAAACTATGAAGAGGTATTTAATTTAGTATCGACTATCACTACCGAGATTCTTTGTATTCAAGAGTGAACATGTTCAGAAATCGCTATGGTCAAAAAAGAACAATTATAAAATAGGATTAAACTCTAATAACATGGGGCAAAACCTCAAAATTTATTATGTCAGAAGTTTAATAACATCATCTAAGAAGAAAAGAGACATTTTCACATGCTTTTATTGAAAAGTCAACTGTGATGCGACCCTGGGGTAAGGAAAAACTCCTGGGGCAGACCCAGCCTCTATAAAGTGGGTACTGAAAAATGGGGAAAACCTATCGGCTGAGTATGATTATGACCGAATCACCAAGACCCTTTATGGATTGTAGAGATAGATACAGGATTAACTTTCACTTACCTATATAAGATATATATAGAAAGGGAAAGTTTGTGATCATAAAATTTTCAAATTCTAGTTTTCAACAGAAATACACATTTTAGGATCCCCTGAGTCCAAATAACAATAATAAGTCACGAAAAAAGGTCTATGTGTCCATGTAAGCCCAGCCCAAAAACTAAAAACCATAAAACACTAAAATTTCATATTTAAGACAACTTAATGCCCGAGATGTTACAACAACTTTTACTTCAAAATCAGCTAACCAGAAGAGCCATTTTATACCAAGCATTTTGTATCTTTTAACAATTTTCTCTAAAATGGCTCCAACAATTTTGATTAAACTAGGTATATTAATGTAAAATTTAATATAATAAAGGTTTCATTCTGATTGAAATAGTCTGACAGGGCTTAAATGCCAATATTTTTAATTTTTTTTCTTCTAAAGTACCTTTAATTTTGTAGATTTAAAAAAATTAGGTACATCATCTTATTAGCATTGATAAGTAATGGCTAAATATGCAAGTTGAGCGAATTTGATGAACAACTAAAGGAGAAACGTGCAAAAATATTTTTTTATGCAATTTTTGTGTTTTTGAACACAAGAATAGTAATATGGATGTATAAATATACTGTTGGATAGCTAAAGATTTTAGAAAAATTATTATCTAATACACGGGATTGTACAGGTTTATGGAGAGTGATGAAAAGGCGATAAAACTGATTGTTGTAGATAAAAATATAATAGACTAGCTGTTGCCCGCGACTTCGTCCGTGTCAATTCATGTTATTATGACCGGGATTTAGAAGTTTTTAAAAGAATATATTTTAAAGTACTTCTGTGTAAATGATATTTTTAGTTTTATTTTCTTTTGGCAGAAGAATATACTTATTTTCTCCGCAACTCGGTCTTGACAATGCGACATATGGTTGGACGTGTGAAAAGCAGTCTTGACGTTAATCGATTGCTACGTGTTAAAATGTTTGTCCCTGTGTTTTATTAATTGTTGCAGCAAAAGATAAATTAATGGGAAATTAAATTATTTTTAAATTAAAAGGTAAATCATTTGGAATAATCGGGAAGCAAGGTTAGTTTCCCCCGTTTTTTTTCCAGATTTTTCACTGATTCTTCACTCCTATTGGTTCCAGTGTGATGTTATATAGCCTTACTCAATAAATGGACTATCCAATAAAAAAAAAAATTTTCAATTCGAACCAGTAGTTTCTGAGATTAGCGTGTTCAAACAAACAAACAAACTCTTCAGCTTTATATTAGTATAGATTATTTAATAAAACACATGTTTCTATTGAAATTCAATTTAATTAATTCTTTAACAATTTATTTTTATCTCTAAATGTATTCAAAAATTCTTAAATTGATTTTAACAAAGGAAGTAAGTGAAAGTCGTGTGTTGTGTGCACCAGAATATTCTTGAAAAGTTGTTCCTACTAAATTATTTATTTTTCAATCAAAGATTATTTCTGACACCGTCTAAAGACCAACAGGATATATCACTAAAAATATTAGGTAATCACTTTGTGACAACACAACACTTTAAAAAAAAAAACTAAGCGATTACAACACAACACAAAACAATAATAATTTTCTGGAAGGAATTAGTCCGGGTGACGGTCATTAAATGAAACAACTAAATAGTTTCAACTATTTTATTGTTTGCCAACGTTTCGACCCCCTTTGTGGGTCATCATCAGGGCGCATGGTGGGAGAATGGAAATGGAGTTTCCATTCTCCCACCATGCGCCCTGATGATGACCCACAAAGGGGGTCGAAACGTTGGCAAACAATAAAATAGTTGAAACTATTTAGTTGTTTCATTTAATGACCGTCACCCGGACTAATTCCTTCCAGTAATTCTCAACGGTCAACTAATTACATCCACAATAATAATAATTTTCTATTCAAGTAACTTTGGGGTAGCTGTTTTTCATTCAGTTATGATTTCTTTTTATATTTTTTTTATTTTTTATCTGTTATGTAATCTGAAAAACTGACAGCTATAATTGATATTGGTACAGATATCGACAGGTACTTATAAGCTTGATGAAAATACATTAAATGACAGAGACAATATTAAAAATGAAACAAATGAGCATGATAACGTTGATGTAGTGCAAAAAATTGGGATCAGTCACGGAAATTAACCTATTTAAATTTAATACAAATTCAGTTGAGTTGTTTATTCAATGAAATTACTTTATAATTTTTCGTCCACAATTACATACAATATTTAAATGAGCAATGGTTATATCATTATATTTAATGCTAGGTTATGCATTAAATTGCATAGAATTTTTAATTTATTTATTTATATTACATTATTTAAGCAATTTTATTTTAATAAATATAATGTAAATTATGAGAGAATCAATTGTGATTGAACATATGAAGATAAAGTAAGCGATCGCTAACAAATACTGGGAAGAGATGTTAAATTTGATAACTTAGTGACCTGTCTCATTGAACAACAGGGGAGTGTTTTATTTTGTTTGTTTTTTTTTTCCTTTTTCAATAACTAGGATCATAAACTACCTATTTTAGCTTAAAAGTATAGAGTTATTAGCTGAGTAGTCAAATTCATTAAGTAGATGGAATCCAGAGCTTACCTTTGATGATGGCATTTCTTAATAACATTTGTTCAGCTGTTTAAAATGGGAATGCTTAAGAAGTGAACCCGCAGTTCCTTTTCATTAAATTGTTTTCATCTGGTTTAGCAGAATTATAATATTTAGTTGATTAACCGGGATATTTTTATATTCTAGTCTAATTCTAGTTCAAGATTTTTGAAATGGTTATTTTAGTCTAAATGATCATGGTGGATACATATTATGAATTCCAGCTATGAAATTGATGATTTAAGGATGATGTAAGGATCAGTATACAGTAAAAAGTTGCTTATGTGATCAAATATAAATATAAATTATTTCGATTGAATTTCTAGAGTACATGCAAGGATGCTAAACATAATTGTAACAATCATAAAATAGACAAATCATTTAATGGGTAAAGGACAATTACATAAAAAAGTAAAATAAAATAAAACCTTTATTAGGGCAACTACTTTTTTCTACCTTCTACCATCTAAATAATCACCAAATTACTTTCTTCTTAAATAAACATAAGGTAACAAAAACTACTCTATGTCATACCTTTCGATCTATGCCGTAGAGGGAACCATTCAAACTAGTTGCTTGCGATCGAAGAGACAACTGCAACAACACAACACAAGTGCACACCACAATAATTTCCACTTGCCAAATGGAAAGTTAACAAAAAATTTAAATAAAAAAGCGTAAAATAAAAATAAATAAATAAAAATAGCTTGGAAGTATTGTAAAGAATCATGCTTCAATTTTAAAATAAAACAAAAAAAAATTTAAATATGCATTTTACTTGAGCAGTCTGATATCACACAAGCAAAAATTAAATACTAGGTAGTGTAATCTGCAATTTTAAATTATCTGCTTTGCTAAATAGATAAAGGACAAGAGCCAACTACAACCCAACAAACTGATATTACCTGCATCTCACTATTAGACATTCGGTCGAGTTCAGTGTGAGAATGACCGTTGGCAAGAGATTCCGTCTGGGGTCCTGGACCACATCTAGGGTGCCATATGGCTGAACCTGTAACAAAAAAATATTTTTATTTACTTTGTTACTTTCAGTTATCTACATATGAAATATATAGTAAGGGAAAGTATTGTGATTATGAAAATTTTCAAACTTTAGTATTCAACAGAAATACACATTTTAGGGTTCCCAGAGTCTAAATAACAAAGTCCTGAAAGAAGGTCTCTCTCCTTGTGTGTGTGTGTGTGTGGTAATTCTAGCATGAAAACGAAAAGTCTTACAAAACTGAAATTTCATGTTTAAGACAACTATATGCTTGAGATGTTACAGCAAATTTTTCATGAAAATCGGCTGACCGAAATTGCTACTTCATATCATACATTTTGCATCTTTTCGTGATTTTCTGAAAAACATCTCAAACAATTTTGACTAAACTCTATATATCAATGTAATATTTGATGTGCTTTAATATCATATAGGTTTAATTCTGATTGAAATAGTCTGACAGGGTTTAAATGCTGATATTTCTAATTTTCTTCTATAAAGTAAATATAATTTTACAGGTTCAGAAAAGTTCCCCATATCTTCTTATTAGGATTGATAAAAAGCAGCTAAATATAAAAGCTGAACGAATTTGATAACCAATTAGGGGAGAAAAGAGCCAACATTTTTTTAAATGTAATTTTTGGTGTTTTGAACCTAAGAAGAGCAACATAGGTGTATTACTATTGAAAAGTGTATAACCGTAATTATAATAACTGTCGCAAATGCGGCAGTCTGAAACACCAGCCCATGTGCAGGGAAATCGCTCCAAAAACTCTCTCCTCATCAGGCATCAGGAAAAATATTTCACGTGTTTTGACAAGATCCACTGCAATGATCCTGAAACCTACCGTTCGATGGGTGGAGTGGAAAGGGAGAAGAGAGCCATCTACGAGAAATGCATCCTTTCCTACAAGAAATGTTCTGTGAGACCTTTAGAAGTCTATGGTCTCGCAGAGGGATCTTTAGCAGCACAAGGAGCTTTTTGGAGCTGGGTGTCAATATAAAAGATTCAAAGATAAAGCGGTGTTGACAGAAAGAGTTATTTCAGACTCCCTGGGGATAATCAACCATCACCTGCATGGCGATTAAAGAGTAAATTTATTTATATTTTGATTTTATAATGTGCGCACGAAAGGTTTTAATTTTAAATGTAGTTAATAAGAGAAATAAAAAAAAATTAATGTAAATAAATAAATTTTTAAAAATTGTAAATAATACAAATTTAGTAATTAGAATAGATAATGAAAAAAAAAGAAGTAAAATATATGTGCAATATGTCCAATATGTATTGATAAGTATGCTGTGTAATGTAAGCAACCTCATGTATTACAATGAATAAAGCATTTCTCTCTCAATCTCTCTCTCTCTCACATATGACAAAATAATCAGCTAATTAAGGGTGGTATAAGGATACATATTGATTTCCCACTACTCGGCTACGTTTTGTTCTGATACTTATAGAGCTAGAAAACTTTCCTATGCTTGTGATATACCTTAAATCACTTTCTATCATTCATACCTAAAATACAAGATCTCGATCTACTTATTTGTAATATATTCGCTCCCCAAATATGTTAAACAATTAAACTCCCTTCCACTCAAAAATATTTAAAAAAAAAGTTATATAAACAATTAATTTAGTTATTGTGAAGTGGAAATGGCTGACTGTGTGATTATATATAAGGGAGAAGTTAGTTCAGGGTGCAGTCAAAAGAACACACAATTAAGTATAAACTTAATTTACTGGTACCCATATTTCAGCCTCTTCTTCAGGGCGTTTAAAGGAGAGCATCAGAACAATGAAGCAATAATGGCGCCCGAGGTGGGGAAATGATGAACTAACAGTTAGTTCATCATTGTTGTGACGCTCTTCTTCAAACGCCCTGAAGGCCTATGATTTAGGCCGAAAACATTGTCACCAGTAAATTGGGTTTATACTTAATTGTGTGTTCTTTTGAATGCACCCTGAACTAACTTCTCCCTTATATAATTTAGTTATTGTTTCATCTCCCGAAAAATCATCCCTTCTGCCAAAAGTGAATACTAGGCATACTGCCTTCGGGCAAGAAAAAATATTAAGTAATTTTTCCTTACTTGTGATTTGTCTAATAGTCTCGATGGAGGGGAAAAAATAAATAAAATAAAAAAAGGCTATCAGTCAGGCACATTTCCGATTGGTTTGAATCGTTGGATTTTAGAATTTATAGAATTTCTATTGCTCTAATTGTGTATAGAATTTCACACCTATCGTGATTAGAAGTTCCATTTAGCGCAGAATGAGTATAATTCAAGAGAACCCCTTTACAATGATTTTAATATCTTGACTAATATTTATGAAACCACAGAAGCATGGAGATCGATAATACCATGCTGTCTCTTGAATTCATTAAGAAAATTGTTAACAAGTATTAATGAATTCATGGAACAGCAGAACTTGATTTAAACCATTTTAAAGAAAGAATAAGAAGATATATTTAACTGTGAAATCAAGAGTCTACGTCAAATAAGGTCAAAAAATAAGTTTTCCTTAAGAACTGGTTTTTTACTTTCACTTACCTATATATATAATATACAGTAAGGGAAAGTATTGCAATCGTGAGAATTGTTGAATTCCAGTTTTCAACGGATTTATATGTTTTAGGCCCCTGAGTCCATATAATAGCTCCCGAAAAATGGTCTGTGTATGTGTGAGGTAAGTCTAGCACAAAAGCGAAAAGTCCAACAGAACTGAAATTTCATATTTAATACAACTATATGCCCGAGACGTTACAGCAACTTATTCATCAAAATCGGCTAACCAGAAGAGCCACTTTATACAATGTGGCTCAAACAATTTTGATTAAACTCGCTATATCGCTGTAAAATTTAATGAGCTTTAATATCATGTAAGTTTAATTCTGATTGAAATACCTTGATTGAAATTGAAGTCTGACAGGGGTTAAATACCGATATTTCAAAATTTCTTCCTCTAAAGTACCTTTAATTTTGTAATTTTTATGAAAATGGGCAAATCATCTTGTTAGCATTGCTAAAAAACAGGTAAATATATAAGTTGAACGAATTCGATATCCAACTAAAGGAGATAGTAGCAAACATATTTTTTTATGCAATTTTTGTGTTTTTGAATTTAAAAACAGTAATATTGATGTATAATATGCCATTGGAAAGCTAAAGATTTTAGAAAAATATTATCTCATACACAAGTTTATGAAAGTTAATGGATAGTGATGAAAAGCCGATAAACTAACTGATTATTTTAGATAATAATATAATAGAATATTTAATAAAACACCTGTTTCTATTAAAATCCAATGTAAATAATTCTTCAACAATATATTTTTGTTTCTAAATTTCTTTAAAAATTCTTAAATAGATATAAATAACGGAGGTAAGTGAAAGTCGTGTGTTGGCGCACCAGATTTTTAACATCCACATTACTTTAATAAACAAGAACCAGTCACTTTGAGAAGTTTGGTCAGTATTCTCTTAAGAGAGGCTTGAAAGAGATACAAGTCTAAAAAAGTTTTAAAAATGTCCTTATTTGCATTAAAATCAGAAGAAAAAAAAAATAAACTAAGCACATTTTTTCAGAAATCTTACAACACTCATTAAAGCCTATAATTTTCCAAAAATAATTGAAGATCACATACCAAGAAATAACAAAAATCAATAAAAAAATCGATGAAACCATACTTTTACGGTTGAACGAAAAAAAAAAGAAGTAAAATAATGACATAAAAGCAATTTGTAAAGTAAACAAGATAAATTCTTATCAAGAGCATTAATTTTAACAAATTTTTTAGTTTTCTCAATTTCTGTGAGTGGCCAAACTCAAGGTCATCAGATTGAGTATTCAGGTCAAAACCTTTCTAAAATTTATTTATAAGGTAGAATGCCCCCAAAACTATTTCAAAACTGTGATTCATCCTAAAATAACAAAATAAATAATTTTTTTGGTTTATTTTATAAGTTGATGATTTTTTTTTTTTTTTTTAATATATGTAAATACAAATAAACAATTATAAATCAGTTATGGATTTTTTTTTGTTGACAAATACAGCTGAGAAAAAAAAATTAATTTCACTGTACTTAAATTTATCACTTAACTTTAAGGCAAATTGCAACAAAATTAAAATCAGAACGATCAAGTATTGTTAATAGGTCTTTAATAGCAAATACAATATAATGAAAAGTTTATTTTCATAGTATTTATTTTTACTTTTATAATAAGGTTCATGCAGATGGTTAATACTTTCATCTGTGAACAGTGGAAAAAAATTTTTAATCCCAAAAGACACGCACAACAAAATAAATTGAATATCAAATAAACGGTACCTTGTAAATACATTTCTTCACCATCACCAAAAGGATCACCACATTTAGTACACCTTGCACAAGTCGGATGGAAATGGTGATTGTCACCAGCCTAAAAAATCAAAGAAAAAAAAAATCAGCACAAGCATATAAGTTTCGGTAAGAAAAAAAATATACAATAAAGTTTTATCACCTGCAAGACCTTGCCAGATATATAGCGGGTACAATAGGCGCACTTGACCCCAAAATGTTTCTGATAGTCCTTTTCACAGTAGGGAACTCCATCCCTAAAAAAATATTTAAAATTGAAGACGAATAAACTATAAGAAAAATTCTAATTATAAACATTAATTCATACAATTAACAAAAATCTGGTGTGTGCAACACACAACTTTCACTTACCTTCGTCATTGATATCAATTTGAGAATTATAAAACAAATTTAGAATCGAAAATAAATTATCAAAGAATTATTAACATTGGATTGTAAAAGAAACATGTGTTTTATTAAATAATCTATTATATCATTATCTACGACAATCAGTTAGTTTATCAGCTTTTCATCACTATCCGTTAACATTTACAATAGTATGAATAAGATAATATTTTTTCTAAAATCTTTAGCATTCCAACGGTATATTATACATGTATATTACTGTTCTTAAGTTAAAAAACAAAAAATTGCATTAAAAACATATTTTTGCAGTTATCTCCTTTAGCTGGTTTCGAATTCAATGAATTTATATATTTACCTATTTTTTAGATTTAATAATCATATGATATGGTTATTTTTATACAATAAACAAAATTAAAGGTACTTTAGTGGAAGAAAATTTAAAATATCTGCATTTAAGCCCCGTCAGACCATTTCAATCAGAATGAAACCGAAATGATATTAAATCCCATTAAATTTTACATCGATATAGCGAGTTTAATCAAAATCGTTGGAGCCGGTTTTGAGAGAATTGTAAAAAGGTGCTAAATGCATGGTATAAAGTGGCTCTTCTGGTAAGCTGATTTTGATGAAAAAGTTGCTGTAACATCTTTGAAAACATTGTAACCTCATTTTCATAACAATGACTTAAGCCCATTTGCCCAAACGTCGATGATATATGATTTAAAATATTTTTACTAATTTTTATAATAATAATAATTGTAATGAATCTAGATTATACTTATACTTGAATAATACATATCTGCTATGAATAGACTTGTATTAGTATTTAATAATATTTATTTAAGTTTATAAACTTAGCAACTATCGATTATTCGAGTTTTAGTTAATCGTAACAAAAAGTCCATAGACAATTAAATGTATACTTACTTTCCCATGTACTCGCCATGAAGTGGCACCTCACAGTCACTGCATTTAAAGCACCAAACATGCCACTGGCGATCTAAGGCTATCAACGCCTGACCCTCTTTTAATTCTCCATGGCACCCACTGCATTCTGGAGGCATGAATTCAAATTAATTTAAAGAAAAATCAAAGTCACATAAAAGAAAAGTTATTAACCATGCCTAATATTTCCTGTGAACTCCATATATATTATATTACATAAATAATACATTATATTTATGTATTCTACTTTAATTTTATCCTAATTCCACTAAATTTACTTTACTTACATTTTACAAGGGTGTAAATTACATCATCTTTATTTAAATAACAGTAAACTATATCTCGATAGGCTTAAAAACAATAATTCCCACTCAAATGAACATTTTGCATGATTCTCAAATACAACCAGAGTAAGAGAATAAATAATATTTTGATTTATATTTTTAAACTTTATAAAATGAGAGGAAAAAAAAAAACCTGTATCTCTACAACCCATGAAGGGTTGTATCACTGGGATCACTTGCAGCTGGGTGGCTAGCATAACAGCCTCCTATGCCAAAGGTCATATAGGTTCAATCCCGCAGGAGGTCCTAGGATTTTTTAATGGGAGTAAAAAATCCTTAGTTATGCCGTCCTTCGGAGGAGACGTTAAAAGGTGGTCCCAAGTCTGTGCAATGTCAGGTACTCGTTAAAGATCCCTATCCTAATAAAACCTGGATAGGCAAAATTTAGGACTCCCACTGTATCATCGTCCGATTAGCCACAGTAGCATAAAGTGACGTTAAATGAATAAACAAACAAACCCATGAAGGGTCTCGGGTTCAGTACTTATATAGATTCAAACTGTTTCACGGCCAACGACCGTGCAAGGAGGTGATTAGGCCTAAATAACGCTCGGTCGCCAGGTTTTCTTCCCAATTTAGGGTACCCACTTTATAGAGGCTAGGAGGGTCACCATACCCCAGGGTCGCTTCACGGCTGAAATAACAGAATAAATAATTCTGCCTCAGCCTGGATTCAAACCTGGGTCCCAGAGGACAGTAAGCTAATGCTCTATCAAATAGGCTATGCCGCTCCCGTAAAATAAGAAAAAATTAATATTTTGGTTTATATTTAAAAGAGTGCAGCATGGTCTATTGGATAGAGCACTAGTCTACTGTTCTCTGGGTTCAAATCCAGTGGTTGCAGAATATTATTTATTTGTTAATTCAACTGGGGGAGACACTAGGGTATGGAGACACTTCTGGGACAGACCCAGCCTCTTCAAAGTGGGTACCCAAATTGAGGAAAAATCCTCATTGCACGACCGTTGGCCTTGAAACAGTACAAACCTCTATATGTACACGTGGGTTGTAAGGATACAGTTTTTTTTTTTAAATATTTTTAAACTTTATACATAATAATCATTTAAATAGACCACATTACAAAACCTGGCATAATAAAATAAGAAAAAATTAATATTTTGGTTTATATTTTAAAAGAGTGCAGCATGGTCTATTGGATAGAGCACTAGTCTACTGTTCTCTGGGTTCAAATCCCAGTGGTTGCAGAATATTATTTATTTTGTTAATTCAACTGGGGGGAGACACTAGGGTATGGAGACACTTCTGGGACAGACCCAGCCTCTTGAAAGTGGGTACCCAAATTGAGGAAAAATCCTCATTGCACGACCGTTGGCCTTGAAACAGTACAAACCTCTATATGTACACGTGGGTTGTAAGGATACAGTTTTTTTTTTTAAATATTTTTAAACTTTATACATAATAATCATTTAAATAGACCACATTACAAAACCTGGCATAACCGAAGTATTATACAATCAATATTATGTTGATTAACGTCATGAATAATTTCAATCAAAGGAAACTAACAGTGAAATAATGTGACCAAATTATAAACAAAATATAATAATTAAAAATACAAAAAACAGTTTAACTAACCTGTAATTGACTGGGTTTGTACATTGTTCTCTTCAGGAAGATTGCTACATTTAGAACATAGAACAATTTTTCCTGTATATGTAACACGTTCGCCACTGGGAAAAGCTTGACTGAAAAAAGAGCAACACATGTTTTGTAAAACAAAATATGGAATTATTTCACAATTAATTTAAACAGTAAAAAATAGTTGGTCAATCATTAATGAGTATTTAATGTATACTAACTTGCATTTTGCACAAGTAAAGCAAGCTTGGTGGTATGTGTTACCCAGAGCCGTGACCACTTCACCTTCAACATATTTCCCACAAGTGGCACATTTGGTTCCGAATCTCGATTGATAATCTGGAGTGCAGTAATACTGCCCATCCTTGCAAAAAAAACCTCCTTGAGCAAGGGATGACTTACAGACTGAAAAATAGACAAATTTATGCAAGTTTATTTATACAATTCCGATGTTCCTGATATTTTTTATGAAATGTTGCATTTAATCCATGACTAATTAAGGAATGTTTACTTCAACAGTAAAATATCTATTACTCAAAAATACACTTTACTTTATGACATGTAATACAAATTAAATTCTTTCTGAATAAAACAAATCCTAAAGAGACTGGGGGAGTTGAGGTGTTGTTGCCTCGACTACGAGTGAAATGGTGACGGTTCAAATGTCACCTGTGCAGATTAAAATTTACTCATATTGAATAGTTTAGTAATAAACTGTAGAATAATCTTATAACTCTTAGCCATAATTGAAGTAAGAGAGTAAGGGGAAAAAAATGAATATTTGAAAAATGAAAAGAATCTCTATAATATTAACTTCAAAAATCTCTTATTCTGTATATGTTCCTAAAAGCATTATCAACTTTTTAAAAACATACTTCTATTTGTAATAAACTTTAAAATCACTAATTTGTATTCATAAAATAGTCTAAAGGTAAATAATTTAAAAAAAAAAAAAAAGGACACAAGAAAAAAAATGTTTTCCACAGTACATATATGTTGATTTTATGGGCAGTATCAATATAGATTATTTACTGACCTGAACATTTAAAGCAAGCAATATGGAAATATTTGTCTTGCACACGCAGCACCTCTCCAGTGCATTTTTTCTTGCAGCACTGACAATATGTTTTACCTATAAAAATATATTGAGTAAAATATCATTCATTTTAAAATTAATTTAACAACATTTAGTTTTTAGATTAAAATATGTCCACAAATATATACATGTAATTAATTAACATCAAAAACAATAATGTGATTTGATTAAGAATAATTTAAATTTCTTGATCATATCATGACTTAAACATTTGTAATGTTTAATTTGTAATAATTGAAATCAATAAATTTGTATTCAGTAATATTACAATTTATCTCAAATAGGATCGTAATAATATTTATTTTATAACTGCAGTCATATAATAAATAAAAGACAAATTTAAATTTATATCTATTATATAGTGAATGAAGATGTCTTATAAAATATGAAGTCAACAAACCAATGAATGGTTATTATGAAAAAAAAAAAAAATTTATATATCATGGAATCTACTGGAATCACTTTATTAGTTTGCCATTACAAAATTTAAAATAGTAAGTATTCTTTAAAAGGATATATTTTAAAAGTTAACTGCTGTATCAATATGATCTTGTGTAAAAAAGGCAATTCTATAAATAATTATCCACATAAAATTAATTTATAAGAAATAAAGTTATGGATAAAGCACAATTTACAATAAAATGCTTATCATCCCTGACATACCTTCCACATATCAAAAATGGTGACTACTGGCTTTTAAACTCATTCAACAAAAAATGAATAAACATTCAATTATCTCATGTTAATATATTCCATTGTGTACATACAACTGAAACATTTCAGCACAAACAACTTGTAATTAAGAAGAGTATGAAAACCTACAGCTAATGTAACAAAACTCTGCTATCCTAAATATGGACCGATTCGCTGTATATAATAGATAATTTATAAAACTAATAGTAAAAATAAATGTATTCTTAATCGCATATTAATTCACTTGGAATATGCACAATATAAAATACATACCATCCTCGGAATCATTTCCTTCGGCTGAGTGGCATGCAATTTAAAACAAAAAATTAAAAGCAAGAATGAAACATTACAAAACAGGATGGACAAATTATCTACAGTAAATAATGAAAATATATTAATAAACTTTACTCAAATTAGAGTCAATGAATACAAAAATAGTCGAGATTCAACAATAAAGCAACCTTGTGAGATTTTATCATGGAAGTAGGTGTGCCTTAAAGTAGTTAATTGAGGAAGATGACATCATTCTAGGCCTAGCTTTTAGGTACAGAAATCAAAATAAAAAACTACAGATAAAAAGTAAAAACAAATTGATAATGATTTGTAGAAATAACCAAACTGATTAATTTTAAAGTTCTCAAGCAGGAATTCTGTTTTAGTTTTCAATTAATTTTACTAAAAAATATTCGGCTAAATAGTGCACTAAATTGGTGGTTTAAAAATGAGTATAACTAAAATATTGTGGAATCCAATGGAGCCTGATTAGTAATAGCATCCATGACATAGTTGTCAAAAATAAATGATAACAAGTTATCAAAACTTAGGATGAGCTGAACTAAAATATAAAGCACTGGAATATACTCATTACAAACTACGATAAGAATCCAAATGATAATTTAAAATAGTAGAAAAGTTTCAGTAATAACAGTAATTTGATTAAATGTGAAATGCCGACGAGGATATCAAAAAATATATGATAAAATATTTACCCATGTCGAAGGCGGCACCAAACCAGTCTTAGAAGCTTGAAAACGGTTTCGATAAAGGAACAATTCAACTGAACATACTAAAAAACTAATAATATCTAAGAAAACAGACCATTAAGCCAAAATAACAACATATCGCAAGCTAAGGGAGGGGTCTCTTCTGAAACACTTAACCTTATAAGAACTACTGAAATAAAATTCGCTTTTGGAGTATCTATCAACATCGAAATGTAAAAAAAAAAAAATAATTAACCACGCAGTTTTCATTTTTATATCTCTAAAAATGTATAACAAATATAAGAATAGACCATTATTATATTAATAGCACAACAGAAAACTATTATTTATATAGTTCTTCAGACATTCATTTGACTTCTTTTTTTTAACAATCAATCGAACTTGTTAAATTTTATGCTCAACCAAATATAAATATATAAAACCAAATAAAAAAATATTTAAGCTAATTGAAAATAAGTCTGTATGACCCTTGCTTTTATGAGATATGTTGTTAGAATTAAGAAACCAAACCAAACCATAACTAATTATGATAGTAGCTTTTTTTAAAATATTATCCGTTTTTGTAAGTATATCCCATGATCGAATAATAATTACATATGTACGTAAATACATGAGTATTTATGAAATATGGTCTCTAACATATTCAATGCAACATCTTTAAATACTTCATATCTTCAATACATATAAAAACAATTAAAATAAACTTTGGCTAGTTAGTTCATCAATGAGTATATCAATATTTAATTTAAAATAAACCTTATTATTCCTCAGTAATATTATGATAAAAAAATTATGAGTTAGTACTAGTTTTAACAGAGAAAAATGGAAGACAGGAAGAATGAACACTGAAACTTACAAAGGTAGTCTTTTTTTTTTTTTATGTCGAAAGACCTAGGAAATAGACTGAGATAGCCATTATTAAGATAATTTTTAAGGAACTGTTATTGATACCAGGAATTTAATGGCACCAGCCATATAGAGAAAATACAGGAAAGTTTTGTAACAGTTGTCAATTTTTGGATACCCCAGTTTATTGGGTCCATTGACTGAAAACTCGTTCGTTGAACATTTTAAATTTTCGAAAAATGTTATTTTTTTTAATGAACCATTCTATACAAAATTAAAGTAAAGAATCTTTTCTGTTATATATCTTTCGTTCATATTTCAATGTCCAAAACTTTACATGGGACATCAGGCTGAAGGTTGCAGTCGATGAGACCAAGATGGTCTCTATCTTCTTTGGGCCCAACCATTTGTACAAGGACCCAGAAGCCATCTGAGTTTCCAGGACGTTTTGGTGTTCTGCACATCACCAGCTTCAGCAATAAAAGGGTAATGGGGCTAGAGATAAATTATTGGGATGAAAACATTTCTGGTTCTGTTTCGACTTCAATTTTAAGGTCGTTTCTCCACTCTCTCAATTTCTGAGTCATTCCTGCTGAAGGTTTTAATGTTATAACCTTTTATATTAGGAACGTGAGTTTTCCGCTAAACATAAGAATTCGATCATCTTTCTTAACAGAACATCCGCGGTAGATGATTCTGGGAAATTGAAGCTGGCTCAGCCAGAAATGGTGGGTCAGGAAAAATATCGTAATGGGACGAGGGAACGCTGTGTTAGACCTAGCAAAAAGTACCAGAATTCAAGAGAGAGCTTGAAGTTTTTCTAACCACCCAGTATCTTGAGCTTTATGGTTTGCAAAATTGAATTGCCCAACAAGACCAGAGTTACTTTTGAGTTCTCCATCGTCTAATAGGAATTCGTCTGCAACTTTAAAAAAGCCAAATGACCATAATATATTTTATTAAATAGTTACCCTATGAAAATTGGATATATCGGAAAATCTCTAAACTTTAACCCACGTCTATAAAAAATTTATTCAATATGACATAACACCTAAAATTCTGTGCTGCATGGAACTTTGGGAAAGAGAATGCTTTGATCAAGCTCTACCCATGATTACAAAATGAAATATGGTGTTGATTTAACATCGTCCGATTACACATTTCACTTCACATAAAATGAAAAAAAATCCAGAACTAGATGGAATTGATCTTCCTCACCCTACTTACAGTCCGGACCTAGCACTTTTTATATACTATAGTCAATAGGACACTTAATTCAACTGTCAGTTCCCAGATAATTCCCAATTCAGTTCATTAAAAAATTCTTTTGTTCTAAATTCAAAATATAATCTCGAGATAACTACAGACTAAATAAAATGTTAATAGAAGATAGTACAGAAAATAACGGCATATAAGTACTTCCAATATTTAAAATAAAAGCATCTTTTGACACATCTCATCAAAATGGGAGGAAAATATGGATTAGATTTTCTATTATATCTGCATTCGACCTTAACCCTGAACTTGAATTAGTGTAGATTACACTGCAGGTGTATCTGTTAACGGAAAGGAAAGTAGTAAAAAACTATTAGAAATAAAAACTTGAAAGATGCGTTATATCAACTAACTAGTATCGTTTAATATACAATGATTAGTTAAAACAGCTTAAGAAGTGAAAGTTATGAGCAGGTGAAATATAATTGTTCTATTCTGAAAATAGTAAGAACTGAAAAGTAGGGTAACTGTTCCGAAGTGTCACTTCTCTTATCAGTAGCCCTTTTTATGATTATCCAGAGTGATATTGTTGAGCTTAGTTGTCTTCCACCCGGCTTTGGGCGCTAAATTCTATCACCCCCACCATACTACCCACGTCTTTAGAAATAAAGGTTAGTATATTTATCCTAGGTGTCTTCCACCCGACTTATGGCGCCAAATTCAAAATACTTATTAAAACCCAAGGAGTTTGTTATAGTATGGAGGGCAATTTAAGTAACTAATACCTGCATAGCCGCCATTGTTTGCGTATTGCTATTGCTGTCAGTTGTCACTTACTTTATTCGTCTTCTATCTATATACATAATTTCCAACTACGTAATAATTCTGGCAAGGATAATCTTATAAAGAAACTGAGCTATTTTAGGTAAGTGTTTCATCTTTAATTAGATATACGTATGTTTATACAATTTTTTGAGCATAACTTTTTGATTGAATCTGAAACCTATAATTTTTGCTGGCAAATCGTGAAATACAAGTTTATATATACTGACAAAGTGAAATAAATTAATAATTGGTTTCGAATGTAAAGAATAATATGTAAACAGGTCTAATACTGTTGAAAGGTATCAAATTATCTAATTTTTTTCCCAGGTGTCTGTTTACTGTTTTGCATTTACCTTCAATACTTTTGATGTTTTTTATTCTAGATTAGGTAGAGTATGTAATTTTATATAACATGATTGGTTAAATATAAACTATCTAAAATAAAGAATGTTGATTTGTTCTGGTACTTGACTTATACATTGAAGTAATGTTGTTGTATTTTAATGATATATTTTGTAGGTTTCCTGGTCTAAAGGAACCAGAAAGAAGATAAGCCTGGATAAATGCTGTAAAAAGAGTCAATTGGGTTCCTGCAAAATATGATAGTAATAATGAACATTTCACTGCTGATCAAGTTGAGACAACTTACATTAGTAGACCACGGCTTAAACCCGGATCAATACCAAATGTGTTTGAGGCCTATCCTGACCATTTGAAACCAATGATTGTAGTGGTGAGTTGGCAATTATGAAATAAATATTCATATGAAAGATTTAAAACTCAAATTTTTAGTAAGTCAAGTGTTAAAAATTAATTTTAGAAAAGAAAATCTCCTGCAAAACGGACAACTAGGAAGAAGCTTGATTGTAATAATAATGAAAAGGACGCAATACCTGCTGATACAGCTGTGCATGAGGTAGCTCCATCTTCTTTACTCCAGCAGGTGTATATAATAAAATTTTAACTTAATAAAAGCAACAACAAACATCTCCATGCCATTGATGAAAAAAGGAGAATTGGTTTTACAGGCTTTATAGTTGTCATTGAAAATGCTCAATATTTATGTGACAAATTAGTCATTAAAGAGAAACTTGTAAAGTACATTCCATTTTATAAGTCAAGCCAAGACCACCTCGAGATTTTTTTTCGGACATATAAGTTCAAAGTTTGGATATAACAATAATCCAGCAGCCTTTCAATTTACTAAATTAATGAAAAAAATACTAGTGCAAAAGGAGCTGCATGCACCAGTAGGTGGCAGTTGTCAGCCCATTGAGAACATGACTATCTTGACAGTCAGCCACTATAGTTAGCAAGTTATAAAATATATATATATATATATATATATATATATATATATATATATATATATATATATATATATATATATATATATATATATATATATGGCTTTGTAGTTAAAAAAATTGAGAAAAGCATTCATTGTACGGTGTGTTTATCCACCTTTATGGAGCAATGTGCCCCTTTCATCTGGTTTGATACATATTAAAGATAAGGGTGGTTTACTTTATACAAACCAGGAAGTGTTCATAGTTTGTAGAAACACAGAGTAAGCTCTGTGTGGATTTACAAAAGTAAGAGGCTTGCATCATTGGAGCACCTATTCAGAGAAGGCTTTAACGATATCAATTTTCCAAAAAAGCCTTGACCAGCAAGCTTTCAGCTGTCGTTCACCGCACATATCAAATCAGAGCGTTGATGATAGTCGTATGTACCACCTTATTAAAGTAATTATTAAATATTATATGAATGTACTACTCTTACAAAAGTATATCTGAAGTGGCCCAAGGGGTGAGTGTAAGGCAGTTCAACAACAAAATTACCTTGTTTAGAGGCAATTAAGAAGTTTCCATTTCTTTAATAATAGTTAATATATTTTTCATGAAACATGCTTTTTATTATAACTAATTAGCCGTTTCTTTATTTTATATTATGTATATATCCATTTTATATCCCATATATTTTTGCATTAACTATAAACCTATTATTATGATTATGTGTATAGTTTATATTATGCATATTAATTTATTTTATTTCTCAGAACAACCCACTGGAATGATTGCTGGATGTGGAGGCTGTCAGGAGGCTCCAAGAAGAAGACTTGAATGTATTATTTGTGAAATAAAAGATTGTCTATTCCAAACATTTTTATTGATTAGCATTTTTAATTCCATCCATAAATAACATTTCTTCCTAACATGACATGTAAATTGAGGAGCTACCTATGCAAGGAATAATGCCTCATCGTCCATGAGATATTACTTGTAGGCAGGGTTTGATTTTTCGTTTAAATGGACTGATTTATCAGAATTTTAAAATAAAAGTTTTATAAAGACTTTTCTAATTATTTTCATGAGAAAAGATTCAAGTTATGAAAATATTGATTAGCATTTTTCAATGGTATCCTTGATCCTTAAAGTAACACAAGTATTTAGAATCTTACCAATGGTTTATTAATTTAGATTCTTCCCTTAAAATAAAAATTTAGGAGCATCCTATTAAATATATAGAATATTTTATTGAATAAACAATAGAAATAAGTAGTTAAAGGGGGGTTGAATTTTCATTGGAGTTGGTACACAACGGTAAGAGAAAGAGAACTCATTATACAACAGTTCAACAGAAGAAAATCGTATAGAGAAATTGGCAAACTTTTTCAGAAAAGTCATGCAACAGTAGAAAAAGATACTTTCCGATGCTGACGAAAGGTGGATTCTGAAATATGGAAAAAATAAACCCAAGAATGAGTGCACCAAAAATTGCAAGTGAAGTGGAAAATTATTTAAAGAAGGTTGCTAGTGCGGAAACTGTGTGTGTCGCGTCCTAAGGAAACACAATTTTCATGGTAGAGTTGCTAGGTAAAAGCCGATCATTAGAAAAAAACAATCAAAAAAGACCGGCTAAAATTTGCAAATGAGCACATTTCCAAACAGTTTGACTTTTGGAAAAAGTTTATTTTTGCTTATGAAAGAAAATTTAACATTTTTGGGTCATATGGACGTGGATACATTTGGAGAAAACCTGGAGAGGCATTTTCCAAGCAAAATCTCTTACCGACTGTGAAACATGGAGGTGGAAGTGTGATGTGGGGATGCATGGCAGCCTCTGGTGTGGGAAATCTGCATTTCATAGAAGGTATAATGGATGGACATTTATATGTGGACATATCAAGGCAAAATCTGAAGGTAAGTGCTGAAAAACTTGGATTAAAAGGTATTTTTACTTTTACCAAGATAATGACCCCAAGCATTCTTCGTTGATAGTGAAAGACTGGGACACCTGCGGTCACCCTATTTAAATATCATTGAACATTTGTGGGCAAAATTGGAGACAAATTTGAAAACATAATATTACAAACAAAGAAAATCTAAAAAAGGCACTCTTGGAAGAATGGGAGAAAATTACCCTGGATTTTACCCAAAAACTTGTGGAATTGATTTGTATTGTTATTCTTTATAACAAATTCATGTATAATGGGTTAATTTATTGTATATATATCACATTGAATTTGCTTTGTAATTTATTCTGTAATGTTCCTTTATTTAAACATATTTTTATTATTTACAGTCTGTATATGACATAAACTGTTTCTATTCAGTGATTTTCCTTAAAGTAAATTCTTCCTGGTATTATCTGATTGCTTATACTATCCCTTCTTGTTTTGCAAGTTATTCTCTGGATGTTTCTGCACCTTTTGTTATATTTCAGTGCCTGCCTGCCTCTGGCTTCCAGTATATTAGGTTGATTTATAGGTTTTAAACTTATTTTTTCATTTCCCCATTTCAGTGTTATATGGCTGATGGTATGATGATACTTTTGTATCCTGCCTTTGTTGAAACCATATCATGTGAAAGATTTATCAGGCTTCTTGAACTTCATTTTTATGTTACCATTGAATTAATGGTAGGGGGTGAAAGATAAGAGGCAAGGTAAGTATAATGGCAGGCCTTTTTAATTAGGTCACAGAAGGAAAGTGATTTTTCTTGATACTTCAATGGTGGACACCCATCACCCAAGGGCATGTTTAGTATCCTCTGGTTAACCACATCTCAAATGCACTGATATGATATAAAAATGACAAATAATATGAGCTTCCCTCATCAATAAGTTAAAATCAACATTCTGGCTTGAAGTTTCAATGATAGATTTATATTACTTTATTATATTATATAAGATTACTTATTGTTTCATTTCTGCTGCTGTTATATGACTACATCTTTATCCGACAGTACCCAGCTCTCTGCTCCATACAGTAGAGCAGGCATATATTCGGATTTAAATATATGGAGCTTGACCTCTCTCTCTTTCCTGCTATTGTTTAGCTGGTGGAATAGTATATATTATTCGCTTTTCCTATCCTGTGGGGTATTTCAGGTTGTACTTTTCCATTTCCGCTGATCACAGTTCCAAGGTAGGAGAACTCATTTACCACTTCAAGCTCCTCCTATTTGCACATAATGTGGATTTGTTTGGGCTGTCGCCCCACATGTTGAATTTCGCTTTTTCTGGCACTAATATAACGTTCCAATACTGCTTCCCATTCTATCAGGGCTTATTGGAGGTTAACGCTAGAGTCAATGAGAAGAAGATTTTGTGATAATATAAAGGTTGTGATTGTATGATAGCAGGCACATGTCAATAAACACAAGCAATTATATCTCTTAGAATGTTAAATTTGTCAGCGCAGAGCGTGATATCCATATGGAAAGCCGGGGCTTCACAAATATTTTATGTTGAAGTAATTTAAAATAATTATCGAATGACATCTCGCGGACCCCTAAGAGCCCTCTGACCACTAGTTGGAAACCACTGGTCTAGTACATTGCAGTGTCTACAAAGAACCATGAGAAAGGTCTGCCAAGGATGCAAGTTATACGATTTGAAGAAAAAAAGACCAAATTCATGATTGATCATTGATAAATCTGACCATTTTTAAAACAAAAACTGCCAATCAATAATACTACTGTAGAACGAGTCCATAAGTATAAATGCCTAGGAATGTAGATTAATAGAAATGGAGTATACTTTAAAGGAAATCCAATTTAGAATCGCAAGGTCGGACTATTTCAAAATGAAGATACATTTCTGCAACAGAAATCAATCATTGAAACTTCAAACCAGAATGTTAATTTGAACGTATTTTCTAATTTGTTGTATAACATGGAAACCTGGATGATGAGGGAAGCTCATATCATCAACATCAGTGCATTTGAGATGTGGTTAACCGCAGGGCACTAAACATATCCTTTGATGGTAAAGTGTCCAAGATTGAAGTATTAAGAATAATGGGAAAAGTTTATTGGATCATCAAAACCACCAAATCAAGGAAGTTGCAGTATTTTGAACAACTTTTAAGAGGAGGGAAACATGGAATGGTATAGCGCATCTTACAAGGAAAGAAAGACAGAGGAAGGTCATGGCTGAACCGGATTCGAAATCAATAAATGATTGGTTGGACTACAGTAGCAAGGAGCTATTGAGAGCAGCCAGGAACATACATCCTATTGACATGCTCATTTCCAACCCTCCATAGAAGAGGAACACCAAGAAGAGCAGTAGTATAATGTATAATATACTGTTGCAAAGTTAAAGATTTTAAGAATTAAATAAAATCTAATTTACAAAGATGTACATAATATAACAGAGAGTGATGAAAAGCGAATAAAACTTCGAGACTATTGAATATGATTATAGCTGAGTTAGCTGGTTAGAGACAATTAACTCATTTTCGTTATTGATTAATTTGGATAACTTAATTATTATTTTTTTGTTATTCGGTTTCTACGTATGTTGAAACGTAAGCCCTCAATTTTTCGTCTATTGCAGAGATTCATTTTTGAAAATAATTGAACAAAACATTGTTTATTGTTTATTTATTTAACGTCACTTTATGCTGCTATGGCTAATCGGACGATGCTACAGTGGGAGTCCTAAATTTTGCCTATCCAGGTTTTATTAGGATAGGGATCTTTAACGAGTACCTGACATTGCAGAGGCTCGGGACCACCTTTTAACGTTAAACAAAACATTTCTTATTGTTTATTACAATAAACAGCTAAATTATTCGTCAGTTCTAATTAATTACGCCCCAAACTGGTTGATGGATGTTTTTGTTTTCACCTGTTACACGTTGTTCTGTTTATCCTTCTTTCAGGTTCACTTTGATTGCCTCTCATCTTGCACCCCTACTTGGGTTGGGCCCAAGTTAATCCAGTCTTCTTTCCCTTAGGATGGCCACTATATTTGGCTCACCAAACAGATATTTCAACTTGCAGTTATATGGCATTTTCCATATTCCATTTCATAGGTTTTATACATTTTTTCATAGGCTTAGGAAATTACTCTTACCGAAATTTAACATTTATTACCTTTATATTATGTCAACACACACATTCTTTAATCCCTGGCGAGTATCTTTTAAAATGTAATAGTCTAATTGTCATTCCGACCCACTATGGACTTTCACATATTTTATTGCGCATGGAAATTTTCTGGTTACAGCTTAGCCAATTATAAATAATGGTTTTTGGTGAAAATATTAGGTAATAAATATTAAGTTTATATGGAGTAATTACATGTATGAAGTATAAGATGGTTGAAATGGCGGTCGTAGAACATAAGAAAATATTTTGTTTAAAACTATTCACACCTATCCAGAATAATAAATTTTTTTTTTCTCTATTTATAGTATTTTATGACTGCCACCCGACCATCTGATTCTTCATATTTATTTACCAACCATTTAATGAATAATTAAATCTTTATATGGTCAATTAATTAATTGATTGTTAAATATGCATTGATTTATTACTTATATAGATCAATTTATGTAAAAAGCCACTAATGTCAGTAATGTAGCACCAGTATTTTTAATTAAAATTATAGCAATATTTTTTTTAGTAATATTTATAGCAAGGTATATTAAGAGTTTACAGAAGTTAAATTAGGGAAGGAAGATGAAAGGAAGTATTAGTTGAATAGTGGGTAGACGCGGGTTATTTAAAAAATTGTGCAGTGGGAGATGATCTATTAGCGGGAAATTCAAAAAGGAAATTGGGAAATGAAGTCCAGTAAGTTCAGTGGTGGGGAGACGCGGGTAATTCAAAAAATAGGATGTTTGGTGTGGACGTATAATCGCGGGAAATTCAAAAAGTAAATTACGCAAGGAAGTGGAATAAGTTGAGAGGTGGGGAGACGCGGGTAATTCAAACAATAGGAGGCTCGGGGTGAACGTATAATTGCGGGAAATTTAAAAAGTAGGGGAAATGGGTAGTGTGGTGGGGGTAACGATACCCCTCCGTAAAAAGGCGGGCAGTGTAAGGTAACCATAGCTGTGCACAAGGGATAAGTAGGGCCACGCCCACTTGTCAACAGAAGTGACACTTCGGAATAATTACCAAAAGAGTAGTTTATAATAGAAAGTAGGGTCTAGGGTGGGAGCCACCTCAGGCGTGTTTCTGACATGGCGCTCTAGGGTTAATACGGTTGTTTCTTTCTGGATTAGGTGTAATGTTTAGGACATCAATTGATTTCATCTAGTATGTAAGTGAATAATTTCTTTATACTTTTTCATGAACCATATTTAATTATTTTTACTTGGAGTTCTTAGTCACTGGCTGATTTAATTTTGTTTGATTTTTTTCTTATTTACTTTTTTATTTTATTTTTAAATAATATTATTAAAAATAACATCAGTTAAAACTTGAAGTATGTGAACTGTATATCTTATGTCTTTCTATGAAAAGTTTACTAACCTACTATTAAGCATGACCTACATGTTTACAGTTGCTAAGAATACTAATAGAGTAAGTGATCAGAGATATGTTGTAGCATCTTGAAACTAGTCAAATTTTTATTTTATTTGGAAGAATGTTGTTAACATATTTTAATTATTTTGTTGTGTTCAGTTCTTTAACTACTGTATTGTTATAGTTTATTGTTAAAAGGGCAATGATAAGACTATTTTTCAATTATAAAAGTTTGCACATTTTTACCACAGGAAATGGAAAGGAAAAAAGAAAAATGAATTTCTATAAACATGGGATGATCTTTGCTACTTTCTTGGGCTCATGTCTCTGTATTGGTCTGTTGGCTGCTGCCCTCGGAACAAAATATTGGACTGTTTCTAGTGCTGTTAATTTAAAATCTCCCAAGTCAGATGGTAAAATACACTTTGGATTGTTTCGTGGTGAAAAGAATCTCAATGTTGGTATTGGATGGAGAGCTCAGAGATTTGAAGGTATGTATTTTGAACTATTATGTAATTATTATTAATTATTATGTTTCACTTTGTATTAAAATTTATCTATGCCTTCTTATATATTCTCTTAGTATACAAAACCTCAGTTCAAGTACTTTTTCAATTGCCTTTTGTTTCTTTTAAACTCATTATTCAAGAATACCTAACATAGGTATGTAATTATATTGTTTAGTTTTATATGATATATTTGTACCCTACAATCAACGAGTCTTAAATTTAAGGAAAATATTAGATATCAGTGATTTAAGATTTTATAGCTCACCATAAAAAAGTGTTATGATTTCTGTTTGACATACCAAAGCCGACAATAATTCTGGTGGTGTATTAATCCTATGATTAATACACATGAGCCTAAAAATGTCGGTTGCTGAAGTTATTTCCTAGTTACACCAGAAAAAAAAAAAAAATAAAAAAAAAAAAATAATAAAAAAATAAATAAAAGAATCTTTAAATTAAAATCACAGTGAAGGTCTATGAGGGATAGTTGTCTACTGGCTTGTTGTCTGTTTGTTTATTCCTATTATCTCACTTTTATGCTTCTGTGGCTAATAAGATGAGTCAAATGGTTTTTTTTTTTTAGGGCAAAAGAGAAGGAATTGGGTTGTGGGGGGCTAGGTTAAGGTCATTTTAGGTCTCAAAGAGTTCCTTTTGTAGCTCTTATTTGTATGAACTTCCATATTTGTTCTTTAATTATTCTTCTTCAAGGCAAAAAAAAAGGTGTCTATCTCTAGGATAATAATCTGAACTCATTCTTATGTTTGTTAGTTGTTTATTCATTTAACATCACTTTATGCTTCGGTGGCTAATCGGAAGCCACTACACCACAGGTGACCCAGGTGAAGTTTATTCTATATTAATAATAACAGACCTACCGAACCTGGATGTTCGATGCCGATTAAATACTGCCTACACAGATTCGTCCTATAATCACTGTTCAAGCCCATGCCCCCGAGATCAGAATACAAAATCCTCTTGACACTTCAGCTTACTTTTCTGACACCTACCAGTTGGTCCAGGCGAATACAACTTTTTCGGAATTCGTTCTTCACTGAGCCCAACAACTTTACATGCCCATTTGAGTCTCCACAATGCTATCAACTCAATTATATTCACAGAGCACAAGCTTCGCAACTCCGTGTTTTGCAACCTTCTAAACTCCCAGTGGCCTCATCTCTCTTTAGACTAAATATTGTACACAGTAGCTTATTTTACTAAACCTTAAGGTGTTGTTTATCCTTCAAAGTAAGCAACCACGTTTTCCTGCCTTTAACCGGGACTTTATTTCCTCCTGGATTCAAGTTTTTCTTGATATCATTGAACCTAAATACTTAAATTTCTCTAGATGTTCAAATGTATGTCTTGATATATCAATATCACCAAGATCCTCACTGTTTCTGCTACTAATCAGATATTTCCTCTTATTGATATTTATTTTGAGCCCTACTTCTTTACCAGTTTTATTAACGTACTTGTTTAGTTTCCGTGTCTTTGCCTTCTTCTTCTTCTTCTTTGGATGGCGCGACAGGCTATGCCAGCCCTTCGCAGCGCCAAGTATCCTGCTGGTAGAATGTACTCGTGTTCCTCACCCGTGTGCCACGGGCTCCCCATGTCTTCGCCTAGCAGTATCAAATCAGCGTATCCCAGAACTGGAATTTCATCACCCAGATTTAAACCTATCTTGGTACATGTCACCTTTTCTATGACATATTTTAATGCTAAATTAACTAAAACAGGTGAAAGGGAGTCAACTTGTTTTAAACCTGATAGTACCTCAAACTTACTAGAGTAATTATGACCGATTCTTACTTTATGGAACGTTTTCGATAAAAAAATCTCTACAGGTTTACTAACTTTCTTTTTATTCCCTGTTCAATCACGATGTTTACAGCTTCTGAGTTTATTCTGTATTAAGTAACATTAATATTTCTGTTATACTTAATAGATTCTTTAAGATCTTTGTCAACTTGAAATTGTACCTTTAAAAAAATTGGAAAGAATCTTATTATTTATGATATTTAGATTCTATTTGGAGGTGATGGATGGGCTGTTTCAAACAATACATCTGATTTTTTTCTACTATTCTTTAGTTCTGAGTTTCATTTTTAATAAATTTATGTTAACCAATTGCAAAAAGATATTTTGATTACTTGTTTACCATTATCTTTACTTCTGTTTTATTTTTATTTTTTGTTAGGTAACTTTTCTGTGGTTTATTGAGTTCTGTAGGGAGTTCTATAATTTTTATGTTTATCTCCTACCATGGTTCAGCATCAAATACTACAGTGTATTTTTTGAATGCTTTTATTATATATTTATTATGTTATCTAGTATATATATGTATATATCTGTTTTTGTTTCAGTTCCAAAAGATATTGAAGGTATGATGTATGCAGTTTGGTTTGGAACAGTTGTTTGTATGGCCCTTGGAATATTATTTTCTGCTACAGCTGCAATCTTCGCTGTCATAAACACTGCTTCCACTCCAATTTCTTTTTTAACTGGAATTTCTGGACTTTATATTTGGAATTGCCTAGCAAGTAATATATAGTTTATATTCTGATTGATTTGCTAGATTCACTCTTGGAGATGATGTATTGTAGATGATTTCATTTGTAGTTGCCTTCCAAGGCAGTGCATTGGGACTTTGGTTACTCCAGTATTATAAGAGACTGAGGTATAATGTTATGAGTGCTGAAGATAGAACTGACTTTTCTTGGACCTCTGAAGGAAAAACTGATTTTGGATTTTCTTTTTGGTAATGTCTATCATTTTATCGTATTAAGTAAGCTAATATTATTCATAGCAGCTTAATTACTGAGAAATGTTTGAAAAATAACTCTAATAATGTTTAAAATAAATAATTAATAAATTGGTCCCATAGGTAACAAACTGTCGCATAACAAGTGACACAGAAAGAGAAATTCTCACTTTTAAATAGAATTCCTCTTCAGAAAAAGCACCGAACACCTCCTTCTTTCTGACTTTGTTCGTTAATTACTCCCTTATGCACATACTCTGCTATGTTTTATTTTACATTAGACTGCTTGCTATATCTGTTGCTTAGTGAACTAGGGATGTTATCAGACCATAAAATAATATATAGAGCTGCAGCTCCTCCAGGATTCAGTTTAAACTGGTTTACACATTTCAATAACATTTAAAATTATTTCAATTTGTTCTTCAGTTTCACTTACACATGCTGAATCAATAATTAATGTATTATGTAAGTAATATTAATAGGGATCACTTGTAGCTGGGTGGCTAGCGTAACAGCCTCCCATGCAAAAGGTCACGGGTTCAAATCCGCAGGTGGTCCTAGGATTTTTTAATGGGAGTAAAAAATCCTTAGTTACGCCGTCCTTCGGAGGGGACGTTAAAAGGTGGTCCCGAGCCTGTGCGATGTCAGGTACTCGTTAAAGATCCCTATCCTAATAAAACCTGGATAGGCAAAATTTAGGACTCCCACTGGAGCATCGTCCGATTAGCCATAGTAGCATAAAGTGACGTTAAATGAATAAACAAACAAACAAGTAATATTAATAATTAGTTAATTATTGATTTGTTTATTTTGTTCCTTTTATATTTAAAGCCACTTTACTCATTAAAATGTTATAATCCATAAAGAAGGTTTCAGTAGTCTTCTGTTCTTCAGGTTCCAAGTTCAAACCCAACTGGCTGTGGTAGAATATTATTTATTCTATTTTTTCAGCTATGGTGTAGGGAAACCCTCGTAGAGCACACCCATCCTCTATAAAGTGGGTACCTGAAAATAGGGGAATGGGCTATGATGTCGGCCTTATCACCTTTCATGCTGTTGGCCTAGACAGTTCAAACCTCTTTATTTACTACACCCCAAGAGCCTTCATTGGTTCTAGAGGTTTTTTTTGTTGATGTGTACAATATTTGGTCTTGGTAATACCTTCATTGCTGTGACACTATTTACTACAATGACCCTTCACATGCTGAACAGAACCTGGATTACAGTTGACTAATGAAAATTTTGGAATCAGTTGTAGTCATGATGAAAAAATACTTGTATTTGCTTGTTTGTGTTTAAGATTAAATTGAGGATGATATTGAAAAAAATGTAGAGACAATAAAAAGTTATCTATAGATTAATTGGCTTGATTACTCTGATTTCCTGGTTATTATTTCATTGTCTGTCTATATCAGAAGAAGTTAGATAAATTAAAAAAGAAAAACAAAATGTATATTTATAATATTTTATTTCACATTTCAAAATTGTCTGCTGTGCATTGTTATATTTATTTATTTTTCAGTGTTTTTAGCCACATATTTTACTGTTATGAATAACTATTAATATATAATAGTCTAGGATTAATAGAGAAACGTACTTACAAAGAACTTACTCGGTTCATGTCTGTCATTATATTTGGTACACTACTGAAACTTGGCTGTTACTAATTCACACATAATAGTTTGGTCAAAGAAAGATAATTCAGCTTCCTCTGAATCATATCAGGCAAGGAAACAGTGATTCAACCAGGAAGATGATAAGATTATGGTCAGTCGTAAGATCAGTCTTGAATTATTTGGTTGTTTGAATTGTCCTTAACTGGACCAATACATAAATCATTGGAAACATTTTTATTTTGTTTGTTATGATGGTATTTCATATTAGCCTCAATAGATCAAATTTCATATTAAAAACTCGTAATTAGAAACAATTATACTTTAATTTTTATATCAGATGGGATACACAGACTTTAAATTAAATGGGTGCAACAAGTATATTTCTTTATTAAATATATAAATCAATTGTGTTATGTTAATATAGTTTGCTGTCATGGGATTAATTTTTGACTGGAGGAGAGCAGTATACATTTTCTAAAAAAAAAATATATTTTTATTAGAAAATGGCTTGAAATTTGCCTGTTTCATATAGTAATAATAACCGTAAACTATTACATTTATATATATATATATATATATATATATATATATATATATATATATATGTACATATTAAGAATACTTAGCTTTTTAAATCATCTTTCCCCTTTCTCCCTCTCTTCTGCATTGAATTTCCCATGTTTGTTGAGTTACTAACCAATTTATATTACTAAATCAATGAATTCCCTGGTTTAAATAACTAGCTACTCAACAGCTTAATACTTAGTTTCATTTTGTGTATCAGTGTATCATTTTAAATTAGCACATAAATTAATATAAATAGTGTTTATTGTAATGAATATTTACTTTTTTAGGCTGGTTGTTGCTGCGATGGTGGTGCAGTTTGTGAACATAATTTTTATATTCTCTGGTACAAAAGAAATGAGGCTTAAGAAAAATGTTAAACCAATAATTGAAGAAAAAGGAAACGGAGCTATTATGTTGTACTAGTGCCTTAACTAACAGTCATTTTTAAAAGACACACTTATTTATTGTACATAATTTATTTTTAATATATTTTTACACTTTTAATATGTCTTTATTATTTTTTTATACTCCATCTCCACCAAATTTAAGTAACAAATTCCACTTCAACTAACAATTAACACTAGTTGACAATTGCTTGAAATATTGCAAATTTGAATATGGTTAGTAATAACATAAATAGAACTTAGAATCCATATAAAAGTACTGGAAGAAAAACTTGTTTAAATATCCTAATTTTGGCATCTCTGCTAACTTCATGTTTTTCAATGATAGTTTTGGGTATCAGGTAATACAGTCCATTGACCTTCACCGATAGATTTACTTATCCGATTAATAGATTTACTATCTGTGCTCATGAGTCACAAGATGTGTAGGTATTTGTTGTTTCTAGGGGTTTACCATCACATAATATTGTTGATTCCAGATTTTCCCTTCCCACACACATAATTTTGCTTTTTGCTGGATTTATGATCAATCCTCTTAGCTGGTGTTCCTCGTGCCATTTATTTAGTGATGTCTGGAGGCTTCCTGGGAGTCCACAATCAGTACTATGCCGTCTGCATAGATCATAGCCTGAGCAAACACTGCTGTTAAATTCGAGTATCCCACCACAGCTCTTGGAGTTCTCCTTTTACAAACCTTCCACACCTCATCTATGAGAAGGACAAAAAGCAAAGTACTGAGGCTGTCCCCCTGCTTTACTTCTTTATAAAAGTGAAAAGGCTGAGATGTTTGACCGTTTAGCCTCAGTTTACCTTTTGGGTCCTGGTATACTGATTTGATAGCACTCACCAGACTTGCTGGCAACCTTCTTCAAATCAGAGCATCCCAAACCTCTTGACTCAGAACTGCCAGATACACTGTCTTGCTACGATCCCATACTTTTTCTAATATCATTATGAGGGAGAATATGTGATCTTGGGCCTGCTTACCAGGTCTGAAGGTGACTTGCTTCTTTTCCAAATGTTGTTCAATTATATGCCTCAGCCTCTGTTCTAATATTCTTTTATATATTTTGTGAACGACTAAGGGTAGACCGATCGGCCTATAGTTACCACATTCACTTTGGTTGCCTTTCTTGTGTAAAGGAACCATGATATTCTCCCATTCTTGTGATAAATGCTTGAGTCGAAAACTCTTTGGAAAAGCATTTGGAGGCATTTCCTCCATATTTAATGAATCCTGAGCCTATACCATCTGGTCCTGGAGCTTTTCCTTGTGCTGGATTGTATTTACGAAAAGTATATTTACCCATTGTTTTTTGAAAATATACCCTAGGTATATTAGCAAATCTTGGGAATATCAAAGTGCTATTTCTTACATTTGTTAGGTTCTTCAATCTATGAGCTCAACATAAGTTTTATTGTTGATAAAAGAGAACTGAAATCTCTTAAGCTGATGGCTAATTTTTCTTGTTTACATAGTTGACTGCTAAGGGGAAAATGGTAAATAAATATTTATTCTCCCTTCAAAATCAATTGAAAGATTTTAATCTTAAAGGAAAGTAACGTGAATCATGAAAAAATGTGATATTTTGAACAAATGAGAAGAAACCATTAAGTTTCTTTAATGAATCCTTCTCTTCATACATAAAAAAAATTGCAAATGCAGAGGTATGGGCAGCTGAAAAGGCTAACATCATTACTGTAAAAATAATTAAATCTCATGAATGAGAACCATTACTTAACTAGTATATTTTTAATTCCTCTCTGAGAGACAATAATCCAACAACAAGCATAATCCACCGGTTTATGTAATTGAAACCTACTAGAATAATGATCCTTATATTGGCTGGCTGAACCTAAGTGCATCTATTTATTAAATGATACGTCTTAATAAAATGTTTTTATTTAGTTACAAATGTGAGTGGACAGAAAAGAAACCACTCAACATTTTTTAAATTGTATATAAAACCCTCTTAAAATCTAGATATTTCTATGCAGATATAATAATCGATATATCACCATTACACTGAATGAACAGTGTTGCCAACTTTAATTTGAAATACTTTTCAAAATAGGCTCGTTCCCTCACCGCTTATTATTTTTTTTCATAGAACTGGCAGATCATTAGCAGTGCATTTTTTCCTGGTCGGGGTTCTTAGTTTAAAGAATGACCTCTACGTGCTCACCAGTATAGTTGTGGTTCGGGAGTATTTTTTTTGGGGGGGGGGTGGGGGAGAAGAATGAGAGGAGGAAGAAACATAACATATGTTTTGGGTATGGAGGTTAATATTAACTTTAAAAAGTATTTAAAACAACTAAGCCTAGAAGAGATATTACAGTTCATTAGTATTGGTGGTGCTTATAGGACTTCTAAAAAATTTCATGATGATTTAAGATTAAACATGAGACGGATATTAAAATCATCATTGCCCCAAGAACAGTTTTTAAAAATAAATGAAGACGCGGGTTCACCTGTAGCATAGTGGCTAACATAACAGCCTTCATGGTCACGGGTTCAAACCTAGTGGTGACCCTAGGATTTTTTAATGGGAGTAAAAAGTCCTTAGTTATGCCGTCCTTCCGAGGGGAAGTAAAAAGGTGGTCCGCCGAACATGTCCGATGTTAGGTACTCGTTAAAGATCCCTATCTTAATTAAACCTGGATCAGCAAAATTTAGGATTCCCAATGTAGCATAAAGTGACGTCAAATGAACAAATGAAGACGTGCATAAGTATCAACATATAATTTTGTGCTGGAGTAAAATTTAATGAAATTTTATTTTCTACATTTGACTTTTTACTATAAAATTGTATCGAAATTATTATTATTACTGACGTATATCACCAATTAAATTAACTCTATATTTAATCATCCCTTTTTAGTTTATACTATAAAATGATTTGAACTGAAAAGTATATTGGTACGAATTATAAAAAGATTTCATTCCTATTTTGGGTCTATTGACGTTAGATTTGACCATTTTTTACCACAAAATGTAATACAAAACCCATAAAACTCTAGTCGTTCAAAGGAAAGATGGTAAATATCCAAGCCCTTAAGTCAAATATTTGCATAGTGTGGAGGAATGTACATTCTGTGGATTACAGATTTGAAATCGTAAAAAAGGAAATGGAAAATAATCGATTTTTTAGAGCCATATTGTTAACTATTAGCTATTTTTCCTGAATTTATAACTAAAACTTTTATTTTGAATAAGTAAAATCCTCGGATTAGCGTTATATGATTAATATTCATTACTTCTGTTTATATAAATAGTTTAGTGAAATAAAAAATACTGCATTCAGCTGCTAATCCATGGATACTAAATCATTTTAAATTTAGTTGTTACAAGGTGGATTCAGTCGGTTTCAGCTGTTGTTGAATGTTACATATTTCCTCTCACCAAGTTTTATGGGAGTATAATTTTTATATTGAGTGTTGGTAAGGAACTATACATTTAATTAGATCAAATTTATTTGTAAGATGGGCCAAGGAAGCAAATCACCACATTACAGAAGAGAAAATCGTTCTATTTGTAATTTATGTGATGCTCACCTTACTCAAGAGGATATTTTAACTCATATGACAGAAAAACACTGTGGTTCATATTTTTACCAATGCCATATTTGCAGAAATTATTCTGGGAATAAAAGTTCTAGTCTGTTCCAACATCAAAGAGATAAACATAATGCTAGTTATTATTATATATGTTGCCCATTGTGTAGGGAATTTTCTTCACCAAAGGAAAATAGTGTCATTACACATTTAGTGAATGTTCACTCTAGGATTGAAAACTTATGCTTTTGTAACTATTGTAATTTATATAGTAAAAACAATTTGGATGGTCATTTCAAAGAAGTTCACTCACATTATATGTGTGTGTTTAATGATTGTCAAGCTGTTTGCCTAAACTCCAAAGACCTGTTTCTTCACTATATGATTAACCATTTTCCTAAGCTCACTTTGTTTTATTCTTGTTCAGAATGTGACATTCTTTTCCCAAAGGAGAATTCAGTATACCAGCATGAAAGAGATAAGCATGGTATATATCCAGATGACAGTGATGATGATGATGAAAGAGAGACATTAATAAAATTTCATTGCTCGATGTGTTCCTTCACAGCTTGGAATAAAAGAAATTATGAGCAACATTTTATTAATAATCACAGAAGTAATTTCTTTAATTGTACATACCTGAATTGCAATTATCAAACTAAACTATTTTGGAGTTTAACACAACACACTATTGACAAGCACCTATCAGAGAATTTTTTAAGATATGGTTGTGATGTATGTGAGGAAATTTCCTATGCTCAAATACATTCATTAATGCAGCATCTCCGTGACAAACACTCAGTTATTGATGTATGCTATCTCTGTAATACTTATGAAGATGATTTAAAAGACCACATTTTGTCGGACCCAGACCATTCATTTGAAGTTTATTTATGTAGAATTTGTGATGAAGAATATGAAGAAAAAGATGATCTGATCGATCATATATCAAATAATCACTTTCATATTACACCATTATTAAAAAGGTTGTGTTATGGTGATTGATTGGAATTGTTTTCAGCAAATTGATAACTCACGGCAATCAATTTTCAATTTTCTACTTTGGTAAAATTTAGTAGAATAGACAACAATCACTGTTTGTATTTAAGTATTTTTATTTCAATCAAATTTTGTTTTGTCTTTTTTAACTCTTGCACTAAAATTTAATTTTTATTTTGTTTTATAAATACATTAGTTAATATCAAATAATAACATAATAAAAGCTTGTTGAAGATAGCTTTGCTATTTATTTTTTATTGATTAAAATCATTTGTACTAAATAATGGGTTATTATTTACTGTAAAATAGGTTATAAAAAGTTGTTTTGGGGTGAGAACCTAATAAATTAGTGTGCCCTTTTTATCTTCCTAATATAATATGTTTAGCTATTATGTGTGATTTATTTGAAGGGTACACCAATCAACTTCTCCAATAGTAATTATTTAGCTTTGTTAAAAATTCTTGAAATAGGCAACCTTTCCTGTTTGTATGTTTAAATATATCATTTCATTATTTATTTTTTTTTTTTTTCCTTTTCCATGAATGGATGGCATTGGCATTTCATTACATTGTAGTTACTATCTACATTTTATTTTATATTTAATAATGGTTATCATCAGTAAATAAATTATTGAAAAAATGTAACCATATTGAAGATTATAAATTAATTTGTAGATAATTGATCGTTCAATAAAATATCGTATTTTATGTAATGCCATAGTACTCCATTGATGACCAGAGAGTGGAGTGTGTTCTGTGTCTTACGGAGTTGAGCTTTGGGACTCTACTAAACCATCAAATTCTTCCCGTCTTCAATCCAAAATACTTCGAAAAATCCTCAACACTCCTTATTTTTCACAAATAAGCTCATCCATAAATACCTTAGTATTCCTTATGTAGCTTATTTGGCACGAACCAGGTATCAATCCATCCATGACAAACTCCACTCCCACTATTTTCAATCCTAGCTACTTCTTCCATTCCTGACAATCCTCCAAGGCGTCTAAAAAGAAGATGCCCTCGAAACCTTCTAGTTTAGATTACCTATTGGAGTGCTGCCAATAGGCAGTTTCTCTTCATGTCTTTTATCTAACAGCTAATTTACTAGATGTATTAACCAATACAGTTTTGGATATCTTAAATAAATAAATAAATAAAGTTATTTACTAGACAATATTATAGGCAAAAAATTTAATACTTACGGATTTTGTTTTCGAATACAGTTGCAATACTCCTCTAAATATGAATACCTATGTATATACTCTCATACAGTTCTATTCTCTATAATGAATTATCTTAACCAATATTCTTTTAAAATTGATTAATATGGCGAAAATAAAAAACATCCAAGAGATATGGAGCTATACCTTAAAACAAAGGATTTGGGAATAATTGAATAATAAGGGCTAAATTGAGGGTCTGTTTTCCCAAAGGAAATGAGGAAGGAAAGATGTTCAAAGAAGAGATGGATGGCTATGAGTCAGCTAATGGAGGAGAAAAGAAGCCAAAGGAAGTAGTGAACTGATGCGAGTATTTTAAAGGCCTATACAGAAAAAAAAAAATTCACATCTGTTAAACACAAAGAAGTGCCAGAAAATGAATCTAATAAAAATTCCTTACTTTTCAAATAGTCAGTATACATAAGATTAAAACCGCTGCAAATTATTACTCAATGGTTTATTATTTCCAAATAACAATATTAGGGTATGGCTGTTGATAGGCAATTAAGTAATATTAAAAGCACTAATTCAAAGCATCATTTCATAACACTGCCACTGATTTCAAAATGCAATATCTAAGCTAGTTCTTAACCAATTTCAATGATTCTTTTTCATTTGATCCAAATTGTTGGTACTTATTTATTAGGAGAAACGGATTTTTTTAAATATTCGTTATTCGGATTCTACGCATCTTGAAACGTAAGCTCTCGAATTTAGAGGGGAGGGGATATTTTTTTTGGTCAATTATTAAGGTTCATTATTGAAAATAATAAACCAAAAGCATTTATACAGGACTGCGTTACTTCCTTTGGCTTCTTTTCTCCTCCATCAGCTGACTCATAGCCATCCATCTCTTCTTTGAATATCTTTCCTTCCTCTTTTACTTTGGGAAAACAGACCCTCAATTTAGCCCTTATTAATCAATTATTCCCAAATCCTTTGTTTTAAGGTATAGCTCCATATCTCTTAGATGTTTTTTATTTTCGCCATATTAATCAATTTTAAAAGAATATTGGTGAAGATAATTTATTATAGAGAATAGAACTGTATGAGAGTATATACATAGGTATTCATATTTAGAGGAGTTATTGCAACCGTATTCGAAAAAAAAACAATCCGTAAGTATTAAATTTTTTGGTACTAAATAAAACCGTATTCGTTTTCAAACCTGTGAAATATGTCTACATTCATATTCACATTAGTGAATGTATTCGTATTTTTAAATACGAATATATTCTTATTCATATTTTTGAATACGAATATGTCGCGATTCTATTCATATTTTTGAATACGAACTTGCCCATCGCTGGCTGTTAGGGATCGTTTTGCAAGACCTTAAACCATAGGCCTCTTAAGGCCTACAGAGAGCTGTATATTTCTTTATGGAAGGGGATTTATTTCTCGTATATACCCCTCTTTGCTCTTTACATCACACCTGCCTGTCATTGGTGTTAAATATTTACTTTAGTTATTAATGAATATCATAATTTAATTCTATTTATATAACATTTTACAAGTTGTCCTTTTACTATTTTTCTTAACTAAAAAAAAAAAAAATCCAGTACCGTCCCTACAAAAGATTACGAACTCACTCCACCCCGAATGAAATTGATGGGGCGCGTTGATGCCAATTATGAATTTAAAAATATTGACATTGTTTTGTTGACGTTTATAAATTATCTTTTATCATATCGGATTGGCGAAAAGGGCAGTTAATGAAATAAAAATCGATCTCTAACTTTTTTAATATAAAATATCCTCGAATAAATATAAAAGCAATATTTACGTCTTATACCACATGATTAATGGAACATATTAAAAAATTGCATTCAGCTGCAGCTTCTGATTCAAGGACAGCCATTTTATTTTTTATCAGCTTAACTGATTCAGTTATTCCAGTTGTTCTCAGCTGTTTTGACATATTCTTTTGAATTCAAAGCTATTAAATATAGGTAAGCAAGGATAGATACATTATTATCACCATTTATTCGTCAAAAATGAATCCCCAAGTTATAAATTTGCATTATAGAAGAGAAAATTGTTCCTTATGCAATTTATGTAATGCTCACCTTAATCAAAGAGATTTTTTAACTCATATGACAGAAAAACACTGTGATTCATATTTTTACAAATGTAATTTATGCAGAAATTATTATGGAAATAGCAGATCCAGTCTGTTTCAACATCAAAGAGATAAACATGATGTAAGTTATAACTACTTATCCTGTCCATTGTGTATGCAATTTTCTTCACAAGAGGAGAAAGAAGTAATTACACATTTGATGAATGTTCACTCCAGAATAGAAAATTTAAACGTTTGTAATTATTGCAGTTTTATCAGTAAATCTGATTTAGAAGCTCACTACAGAGAATCTCACTTGCATTATGTTTGTGTATTTTATAATTGCAGAGTTGTTTGCCAAAGCGCAACACATCTGTTCCAGCATTATATGGGACACCATTTCCCTCAGCTCACCCTGTATCATGGTTGTTCAGAATGTGATATTATGTTTCCAAGGAAGGATTCATTATATCAACACAAAAGTGATAAGCACGGTATATATGAAGATGATAGTGAAGAATATGATGACGAATCAGAATATTCTGATGATGAGACTTTTATCGAGTTTCGTTGTCCAATGTGTCCTTTCATTGCTTGGAATAAAAAAGATTATGAGAAACATTTTATCAACAAACACCCAGCTAATTTCTTCAATTGCAAATTCGAAAATTGTAATTATCAAACTAAATTATTTTGGAGTATAACACAGCATACTATTGATAAGCACTTTTCAGAGAATATTTTGAGATATAATTGTTACGTATGTGAGGAAATTTCCTATGGTCAAATACATTCATTAATACAGCATCTTCGTGACAAACACTCAGTTGTTGATGAATGTAGTCTCTGTAATACTTACGAAGAAGATTTACCAGACCATATTCAGTCTATTCCGGAACATTCTTATGATGTTTTTTCATGTAAATTATGTGATGAAGAATATGAAGAAAAAGCTGATTTAGTTCAACACATTTCAGATAAGCATGTTGCGATTACACCATTATTAAGAAAACTGTGTTAGGGTGGATTGATTTGAATTTCATGTAATGATTTTGACAAACAAAGTAGTTAGTCAACTCGGGTACAAAATATTAGAATAGGCAAATTTTACTGGTTATATTATTTTACTAATTAAATTTGTGTAATTTAGTTGTATTATTATATATATATTATATATATATATATATATATATATATATATATATATATATATATATATATATATTTTTTTTTTTTTTAATCAGTTACTATGTACATTTTATTTTTTTTTCTTAAACAATAATAAACCAATATTTGTAAGAATATAGAAGATTATAGGTTTTAGTTTATTGATTATTCAATAAAATATGCTCTAATTAATGTTTTACTGCATCAATTATTTACCCAAATATATGTGGATTTTGGAATTAATTCATTGGTCAAGTACACATAAATTTGGTCGGAGACAGGGACACCTTACCTGAGAATTTCAGATGATTAATTCCTCCTTTGGGCCGTTACTCCTGCATCCAGAACTGTTTAGTGGCCTTCAAGCATATTAACATAAACACATTGAAAAATATGTTTAAATTAATTTTTTAGGCTTATGATCATTTAAGAAAAAGAGCTGAGCAGTAATGGAACTAGGGAAATGTGTCTTTATCTGTTATCATCGTGGATGTATAACAATGTTTGAAAAATAGAAGTTAAAAGCTGAATATGGTTTCTTGAAACTATAATGCTAACCGCTGTAGTGCTTTATGCTTGATACAATCAAGTTTACTCAGAGGCTTTACCTCAGTAAAATATACAGAAAATTTAAATATCTCATAAAATATAATATGGAGCTTCTAAGAATCAAACTATTTTCTCAATCATTAAGAATTTTCAGTCAGTTAATTGGCTGACATATGATAATGGTACAAGTAAAAAACTTAAGAGAACATTTTGGGGGCATTCAGGAGCTCGTGGCTATGTGGTTAGCTAGCCTAACACATCAAAGGTTGTGAGTTCGAATCCAAGTCCTGGAAGCACATAATTAAATAGGGATTCACTTACAATCTCTTCTCCGGGTGTGTGAGGCCCAGATGGTGGCCACTCATAAAAATAGGCACATGAAATGATGACCCTACCCAAAAACTATTCATCAATTGCGGTGTGGGATCCACAACATGTGGCTAAGGACCTACACGGCCAGTTGTGTAATCCAAAAAAATAATGGGTATATGCACCTACCTGTCATTATTGAAATAAAAATCAATCAAAGAATATTTTAAAAATACTGAAACTATAGACACTAAAAAAAAAAAAAAAAAAAAAAAAAATTCAATATGGTATTCTTGAAAATGAAGTTGTGAAAAGAGCGAACTTTCTAGTCTTTGATCGTTAACTTCTAATCTAAGCTTCACACACTAAGTCCCTCTATTTCAGATACATATATTTTATACAAATATTTAACACAATAGATTTTTGTGACAAATAAAATAACAGATTAAATATGTTGAAAATTAGTAACGAACAAGGAGGTAATATTGTAAGTGGGTTCCCACAATTAGATAAGTACTTTACATTTGTGTTTCTTTTATCTCAATAAACCCGTAATAACAAAAAAAAAAAAAAAAAAAAAAAAAAAAAAAAAAAAAAAAAAAAAAAAAAAAAAGGGGTTACCTGTAGCATAGTGGTTAGCATAACAACTTCTCATGCCCAAGGTCCCGAGTTCAAACCTACAGGTGACCCTAGAATTTTTTAATGGGAGTAAAAAATCCTAAGTTATGCCGTCCTTTGGAGGAAACATTAAAAGGTGGTCCCGAGCCTGTGCGATGTCAGATTCCTATTGTAATTAAACCTGGATAGGCAAAATTTAGGACTCCCTCTGTAGCATCATCTGATTAGCCACAGCAGCATAAAGGGATGTTAAATAAATAAACAAACAAACTAAAAAAAAAAAATACATAAAACAAAAATTATCATGAAGCAGCTCAAAAAAATAAATAAATTGAATATCTCTCAATTCCTGATTACAAAAATAAATAATACTCAATGCGGAATAAGTTGGTAGGGATACTAATGAACTAAACATTATTAACCCTTTTGTTACAATATAAAAACTATTAAAGATAACTTTTATATTTTCTTATAATAAAATTTCTGAATGTTGTTACTGATGAAGGTGACATAATTATTGGCAGTTAAAGAAATTAATAACAGTAATTTCCAAATGAATTAATGTAAATATTATAACAAGAAAATATTTGGAACAAGATTTAATTTAATGGATTAAAATAAAACAATAATTTTACAGAATTAGACCTTTTTGATGCTAAATAAAATTGACATTTAACTGTCATCCTATATATTTTAAAAAAAATAAAAATTTGTGATATAGAATAAATTGGAGTGGTTGAAATTTTTCAAATAAAAAAAAAATTACATTTCTATCTTAGTTTAAAAAACAAAACAAAACAAAGCATTATAAATAACAATTCAATTGTTAAAACAAAAATCACTTGTGTTTTACATAATCCATAACAAAGTCTTTATATGTTAAAGTATTTATGCAATATACATTAATATTTAAAAGAAAGCACATTAACAGATGATATATATATGTACAAAATAAATATAAAGTAAGAGCAATAAACTATGCAACATAACTATATTCGTCTGAGGAGTTAGGAGTTCTTTCTATATACTGCTTGTCTATAAGGGCTTCAATGCACTTCTTTATCATTGTTATAGCTGGGGCGAAAGCTTTTGATTGGCTCAATACCTTAAACACAAATAATTTATTCTAATATATGTTGAAATTAATATAAAGTATTATTTATTATAAATTAGTAGGCAACACATTTTTATTCTCACTTACCTATACATGGGATTATATATATATATTATATATATATATATATATATATATATATATATATATATATATATATATATATATATAGTAAGGAAAAGTATTGCGATCATGAAAATTTTTTAATTCGAGTTATTACCGGAAATACACATTTTAGGGTCCCCTGAGTACAAATGACCAAGTCCCGCAAAAAGGTCTGTGTATCCGTATGTGGTAACTCTAGGGCGAAAACGAAAAGTCCTATACACCTGAGATGTTACGGCAACTTTTTCATCAAAATCAGCTGACAGAAAGATATACTTTATACCATGTATTTCGCACCTTTTTATATTGCTCAAAAACGGCTCTAACGATTTTGATTAAACTCACTATATCGATGTAAAATTTAATGGGCTTTAATACCATGTAGGTTTCATTCAGATTGAAACAGTCTGACAGGACTTAAATGCCGATATTTTAAATTACCTTTAATTTAGGAGATTACATAAAAATAACCATATGATATTGTTATCATTGACAAAAACAGATAAATATACAAGTTGGACGAATTTGATATCTAACTAAAGGAGAAAACTGCTAAATATTTTTTTAAATGAAATTTTTTGTTTTAGAACATAAGAACAGTAATTAATATACATGTAAAATATACCATTAGAAAGCTAAAGAAAAATTATTATCTTATACACAAGCTCGTAAAAGTTAATAAAGAGTGATGAAAAGCCAATAAAACTAACTGATTATTTTAGATAATAATAGAATAGATTTTTTAATAAAACACATGTTTCTACAGAAATTCAATTTAATTAATTCTTTATTAGTTTCACTTACTATATATAGTAAGGGAAAGTATTGCAATCATGAAAATTTTTGAATTCCAGTTTTCAACTGAAATACACATTTTAGGGTCCCCTCAGTCCAAATAACCAAAAGGTCTAATGTGTGTGGTAACTCCCGGGCGGAAACGAAAAGTCCTATGAAACTGAAATTTCATATTTAACACAAATATACGCCCGAGACGTTACAAAACCTTTTTCATCAAAATGAGCTTACCAGAAGAGCCATTTTATACCATGCATTTTGCACCTTTTTTCGATTTTCTCGAAAACAGTTCTGACGATTTTGATTAAACTTGCTATATCGATGTAAAATTCAATAGGCTTTAATATCATGTAGGTTTTATTCTGATTAAAATAGTCTGACTGGGCTTAAATGCCGATATTTTAAATTTTCTTCTTCTAAAGTACCTTTAATTTTGTTTATTCTATAAAAATAACTTTATTGTCTTGTTACCACTAATGAAAAACAGGTAAATATATAAATTGAATGAATTAGATACCAAACTTAAGGAGAAAACTGAAAACATATTTTTGTAATGCATTTTTTTGTTTTTTAACTTAAGAACAGTAATATACATATATAATATACCATTGGAAAGCTTGAGCTTTTAGGAAAAATATTATCTCATACAAAAGCTTTTAAAGTTAATAGACAGTGATGAAAAGTTGATAAAACTAAGTGATCATTTTAGATAATAATATAATAGATTTTTTAATAAAACACATGTTTCTATAGAAATTCAATTTCATTAATTCTTTAATGATTTCACTCATTTTTATCTCTAACTATATTTAAAATTTTTTTAATTGATTCTAAAAATGGAGGTAAGTGAAAGTCGTGTGTTGCCCGCTCCAGATTTTTTGTTATAGCAATTACTCTGCCAGGGTAGAATATATTATATTAAAAATATTTGATTGATTTTTAACTCGATTGTATAGATCACAATCAATATAGTAGATATTTAATAAATGGAAAAAAAATGTTGGTGGGCACAACATACAACTTTCACTTATCTTCCTGGTTGAATATTTTATAATAAGTTGAAAAAAAATAATAACATAGAGTTTCAATGGAAAAATATTACTTTAGACTAAATAATATAACAATAGAAATAATAATCTTTAACAATCACTGCAATTAATGTGGTTTTTGTCACTCATCCATTATCTAAGGCGACTTTATATGATGAATAATGTTTTTTCTACAACCTCTAGCTTTCCATTGGTGTATATGCACTAATATTATTATACCTATTAGGGAAAAACAAAAAAATACCCTGAAAAATAAATCACTTTCATTTGTGCTTTGGTCGATTATCAAATTCTTTCATAGTTCATAATTATAAAAATTTAATATTAGTAACAACAAGAAATAGTCAATATTAAAAACAAACAAAAGTTGTTACTTTAGAGCAGTGATTCCCAACCAGTGGTCCGCAGACCTCTGGGAGTCCGCAGATGATGTCCAAGGGGTCTGCGAGATATCACAAGATTATAAATTTAAATTACCAAGACGTGTAATATTTTTGAAGCCTTGGCTTTAAACAAGATTTAAGGCGGGTTTCCACTGAGGCGAAACTGAGCAACATGTAGCTCGATTCTCGTTGCCTTTGTACCCGTCTTGACTTTGTGGCACGAAATTGATGCGAGGTCACATGCGACAAAGCGATTCCACTTAGGCAACTTCAGTATCGTTAATCATATCATTATAAACAGTCGCAACAGCTGCTTATTTGGTAATTATAAATGAGAACCGCAAAAGAAAAAAAAATCACAAATGCATCTTTTACAAATATCAAAATAGTTGACTTTGATACGTTGTCCAATAAAAAGCTTAGTAGCTCATAGGCAAACCACTATCTTTTTTTGGTTGAGGCACTCTTTTTGGGCTGCAGCTTTTTTCATTCTCGATGAAACGATGACTGCAGATTTTCAATTTGCTTTTGCTTCCATCACTGTGCAGTTATGTTTGCTATTTAAATAAGTGACCCAGCCGGATAAGCAAAATGGTAAGTTGTGTAAAACTGAAATTTCATATTTTAGAAGCATAAATGACTGAGATATTAGAGCAACTTTTTAAACAAAATTGGCTATAACAATTATGATTAATCTCACTATAATGATGTGAACTGTAATGGGCTTTAATATCATTTAGGTTTCACTCTGATTGAAATAGTTTAACAAGGCTTAAATGATGATATTTTAAATTTTCTTCACTTAAAGTACTGTGAATGAGGGCTACTTTGGCCAACTTTTGAGAACTTTTTCCCATAATTTTGTTACTTTTTGAATTTCTAAGCTGTGCCAACCTTTTTAATCATCTAGATTACTTTTAATTTATTTTTTGAATAGTAATTTTTCTTTTTCAAAGTGGTATTACCATCAAACTTTTAATAAATGTATCTACCGTACCTCTTGAATGAGAGCATTATGCCTCAGGACTTTACGTGATTTCATTATCCGCACGATCGCAGCCTGAAGATACAGCTTCCTATCTTCATCAACAGCAGTCACCGTCTGCTCCAGTTCTTGAGGGCTTTCACGTTGCATTGCTGTAGTAATCCTCAACCTCGTTCTCTTATTGGTATATTCCATATTCAAGCGTAAAACTGAGTCATCGATGAGTTGCTAAAATAAACAAGAACAGTCACAACAATATAAAATGTATATTTTGAGAATGCCATAGTATGGTTCTTTAGGATGCGTTTAACTTATTTAAAATAAAAAACCATTATGTCAATGATTCTTCAATTTATTAAATAAATAATAATTTGGAATAGAGGAGTGGCAATGCTATTGCCCAAAATGCCAAAATAATTCAGCTTTTAATAAGATGTCATGGCCCAGATGGACAAAAACATCTTTAGAGGAGGTGAGGGTGAAATGAATATAGCTGCAAAGTGGCATCAAAATATTCTTTTATTGTCCTGCAGGTATACTTGATAAAAAACGGAGAATAAATTACTCAGAAGAGAGACAACAATGAGGAGCGCACAATAAGAATAATAAACGAGACAGACGAACAACAGCTGGTGAGAGGTTGCAATGGATTTGCCACTGTAAAATAAAATAATCTTTCTACTATCATAAAACACAGAAAATAAAATAATAAATAAAAATGACCTTCAATTAAATATAAAGAGAACTAAAATATATACATGTTTGAGGCAGTGACAAATCCATTTCAGATAACCTCTTTGCTCCCACCAGCTGTGTGTTATAACCTCACTCCCTCACACACATCAGGCCCATCACACATCAATCAAGTCTAGGATAAGAGGAGCATTAATGAGTGCACTATTCAATGGCAGATCAAAATATTTTAGGAAGGAGACTTCAGCCTTGAAGATCAAGAAGGTTGTCGAAGGACTTCCTTTCTTGATGTTCTACAGGCTTTGGTTGAAGAAAACCCCAGAACAACTGTTTGAGAACTTGCAAGGAAACTTAACTTCAGCGAATTGACTGTCTATGAACACTTCAAGGCGATTAGAAAGGTAAAAAAACAAACTTGTAAGTTGGTTCCCAGAAACATTAAACAACTGCCAAAAGAAGCAGTGTTATGAAGTTTGAGCTACACTGCTTTGCAGTACACAAACGACCCTTTTCTGTCTATAACTGTTACTTGTTATGAAAAGTAGATACTTTATTATAAAAAGTAGACGTTCTGGACTGTGGTTTGACAATGAAGGAGTAGCACAACATTTCCCAAAACTCCCAACTCATCAAAAACAGGAGTGATTAATATGTTTAGTGGGCTTAATGTGGTTTGATATGCTACAGCTTCTTAAATCCTGAAGTAACCATCAATGCCGAATAATATTGTAAACAAATGAATGCAATGCAGCAGAAATAGGCAACAATGAAGCCATTTTTGGTTATCCAACTTACTCTCCAGATCTCTCACTGTGGATTATCATTTTTTAGACACCTGGACCACTAATTACATGGCTTACATCAATTCTATCCTTCGATTCTTTCTTCTCAGTTCTTCATCCTTTAACTTTTACTACAATTTCTCTTTCTTAAGTGCTATCAGAATACTTAAGTGTCATAAGATTTATGAAAAATTCACAAGTGACCGCATTGTTTAAAATGTAAAAAATGTAATTACTTAACAAAGTAAAGATTAATCCAGAATGTGTAACTATGCAATCCATCCATTCCAGCAGCGATTTTCTGCAGTGAATGCTATTATTTTCAATAATGAACCTTTGTAATCAAACGAGATAAAAAAAAAAAAAAAAAAAGTCTGTAACCAAATTTCTTCTGTGTCTTCACAGCGTTTTTATATATGTATATATATACAAATTGTTAAACCGTAATATAATCTTTGAAAATAATAAACCCTTGTGTAATAATTAGCACTTTTTTTTTCCCAGTTAATATGGCTACAGCATTCACATATCTGTGAAGTCAAAATCTTTTATTTCATAGGTGAGCGACTTAAACTTTACGTAATACCCAAAATAGAGTTATAACATACAGCTTTCTTTCCACCTGAAATTTCTTCCACCAAGAAATTTCTTTAACAAATGTAAAACGACGTGGGAGACGGTCTGAAGGAGGGATAGGTGGAGTTAACTTATTTTTGTTTGTTTGTTTGGGCTTTAAGGCGTAAAACTTCAAGGTCATCAACGCCTGTGCATCTTTAATCTTTTATCGCTAAGGTAATATTAAAAAAGGAACGGTATAAATAGAAGTAAAATATAAAGAAAAATAGTAAAATGAAATAATTGTCATAAATTTAAGAAAAATACATAAATGTTGATAAAGATTTAAGAAGAAATGAAAAAAAAAAAAAAAAAAAAAAAAAAAAAAAAGATATATATATATTGTAATATACCCATTTTTTTATAATTATAGTGGTTATTAATTTATATATTTGTTGTTGAGTTAGGCAGGCTAACAATAAGGTAAAAGGTAAAATTTGAATACCAGCTCTTATTTGTTTGTTTGTAAACATAACCTCCATTTTGGATGCACGGGACATTCCAGGTAAAAACCCAGGTGGAGGAAAGATACCTGATCATGGTCAGTCAGAGTTGGGGTTATGAGCTGATAGGAGTCAGTAGTTTTTTGAGTGGGACTTGGAGAGTGTGGAGTTGAATATGAAGAGGAGGAACTGCTGTAGGGATATGAAGAATCATTGTTAGCCTGGCTGCATATTGTTTGTTGTGTTATTTTTGTAAGTTATAATTATGATTAAAAAAGTTATATAAAAGATTGTGTGCCTGATTGTCAAGAACCCATACTATACCCTGAGAGATAAATTGAGTTTTAATTAAGTAAATATTATGTGAAATGATTTTTTCTTAAAAGAATATTATTTTTTTTAAATAAGCATATTATATAATTTGGCGCCCAACGTGGGGCTTAATTTGTTAAATATTAAGACCACGACAATCAGTGCACAATTTATATTTTAATAAGTTTTGTATGTGTTAATTTGTGAACAAACAATATGGAGGACCAAGGAAATAATAGTTATTCAGATAGGACAGAAAAGATTCAGATATTCAAACAATTCATGATGATGATGGAGAAATTAGAACAAAAGGTGGATAAATTTGGAAAAGAAATATTAGAAAACTTTACAAGTGTTACTACAGAAATGAAAATTGATCCCCAGAGAAGAACCTCCATTGAAGATGAAGAAAACAAGAATAAAGAACCTATGGACCAAGAGTGTGAAACAGTAACTCCTAATTGTACAGAAGAACCTACATCAAAGACTGTACCTTCGGATGATCCTACTGACCAAGAGTGTGAAACAGAAACAGTAACTCCAATGTGTACAGTAGAACCTAAATTGATGAGTAATCCCTGTAATGTTATGATTGAAGAGGCCAAGGACTTAATGACTAGCTATATTGATGTGAAGGAAAGTGTAAATATCAAAGAAGATCAGATTCATGATGTGAAACCCAGTGACAGCAAGTGCTTAACTTTCAGAACTTTAATAAGTGTCTTAAGCCCCCAAAATAGACCTCCGGTGGTATTTTACAGATTAAGTGTTTCAAATAATCCAGAAATAGATTTCTCCATCTCCTATAATTATTTGTCACCAATTGTAAATTTAATTAATCAATACAGGAATGTGCCAACCAAAACTATTATCGTTTTTATTTTAGACTATGAGTTCTACTTAGGCTATATGGTCTTGGATCATGTTAGGAAAGATCAAACACCATATTATTTTTGGACACGGCAATCTTTATCCTTTTCCAGGGATAAAAAGGGATGATTAGCGCTCCCTCCGTTAGATGAGTTAAAAAATGGGCAGTCTGAACAATGTTCAGATTGAACCATACTGGAAAAAATTGTAAATATCATGTCATTATTAGAATTGTAAGTTATACAATTTTTAATAGCTGATCTAATTATTTATTAAATTCATTTTTCATGCTTTTTATTACTCAGTCTTAAATAATGCAGAACCATATCTCATTGGGTCTAGATAAACATAAATGTTTAAATTGTTATTCTGTTATTTCGTAAATCTTTTCTTTCTAAATTATTTTTTTTATGAACAATGATCAGTTAGTAAAAATTAGGTACTAAATGGAAATAAATCTATCATATTATTATTTCACTGTTTTCACCTGAATTTATTTATATAGTTTATTTTGCAGATGTGATTAGTTTTAATATATTCTTAATTGTATATAGACTTAGTGTATATCATCCTTGTATATTTAGTTTGTACATATGTAGTTTTCAAGGTAAAAATGCTGTAATATTTTATATAAACTATTTATATATAAGGTGTTAAAAATATTTAAAAATTGTAACTAAATGGGTTTATTGAGTGTGTTTTAAAAAATGATAAATTTAAAAAAAAAAAAAAAAAAAAATATTTATTTCCAAAATATTTTTTTTTTTTTACCTAGGATTGGGGAGAAATGTAATATACCCATTTTTTTATAATTATAGTGGTTATTAATTTATATATTTGTTGTTGAGTTAGGCAGGCTAACAATAAGGTAAAAGGTAAAATTTGAATACCAGCTCTTATTTGTTTGTTTGTAAACATAACCTCCATTTTGGATGCACGGGACATTCCAGGTAAAAACCCAGGTGGAGGAAAGATACCTGATCATGGTCAGTCAGAGTTGGGGTTATGAGCTGATAGGAGTCAGTAGTTTTTTGAGTGGGACTTGGAGAGTGTGGAGTTGAATATGAAGAGGAGGAACTGCTGTAGGGATATGAAGAATCATTGTTAGCCTGGCTGCATATTGTTTGTTGTGTTATTTTTGTAAGTTATAATTATGATTAAAAAAGTTATATAAAAGATTGTGTGCCTGATTGTCAAGAACCCATACTATACCCTGAGAGATATAAATTGAGTTTTAATTAAGTAAATATTATGTGAAATGATTTTTTCTTAAAAGAATATTATTTTTTTTAAATAAGCATATTATAATATATATATATATATATATATATATATATATATATATATATATAAAGAAAAATATCACTATTAGTCACTGCAGATATATAATGCTAATTACGATAAGTGTTAAATTTTATTTGAAATGTTATTTATTTTTAAAAAATTAAGTATTTTTGATATTTTGGCTATGTCATCACCTAGACTAATCGAAATGTCTGAAGTAAGTCCCAATGTAGTCAAACTCGAAATGTAAAAGGGGCATTCCTGAAAAATATGTTTGACCGTTAGCATATTATTGCAGTGTTGGCATTTTGGGGGTGGCTGTTTGCTGATGAGGTAGGCATGGGTTAGATTCGTATGTCCTATTCTAAGCCTAGCAATAATTACTTCCTCTCTACGGTTGGATCGATTAGATGTGGTCCAAGGTTTTACAGATTTTTTAATAATTTTGAGTTTGCTTGGTGGGCTATCATTCCACATGGATTGCCAGCTGGCTGCTACTTCCTTCTTGAGGGGAAGACTTATTTCCTGCGGCGTTAAGATGGCGGTACCTCGGCCCGGGAGAGCAAGTGCCTGTTTAGCTGCTGCGTCAGCGAGCTCGTTACCTTTAATTCCGATGTGGCTCGGCACCCATATAAAGTATACCGATTTTCCCAGATTTTCAAGCGTATTTAGGTAATTACGGATCTTGTGGATGATGGGGTGGGTAGGGTACAGATTTTTTAGACCGTTTAATGAACTCAAAGAATCCGTGATTATTGCTATTGTCGTTGAGGGAATTGATATCGAAAAGTGGAGAGCTGAAGCTATTGCATGCAATTCTGCGGTAAATATGCTACATAACTTATGGAGTTTTAATTTGTGGGTTGAATTTTGTGTAACAAAAGAAGCTGCTGTGGATTCGTTTGATTTAGATCCATCGGTGTAAATAAGAAAGGGTTCCGGTAGATTCTGGAGGAGGAGCGAGAATTTAGTTCTGTACTCAGAGGGTGAAGTATTGTTTTTTGACAATCGAGATAAATGTATCCACGTTTTTGGAGCTTTGTGTGTCCATGGAGGATTGTTAGTTTTTTGTTTATGTAATGGAATTTGTTTAAGAGATGTGATAGCTGAATGGATTCTCTCAGCTAAGGGGAGGGTTGAATTGTTTTTTTTTTCAAAGATTTTGGAAAATTTCGGTTTAAAAATGTATTTATGAGTTGGGTTGTCGTTTTGAGGAAGGAGTTTGGAGACATAATTTATAGCTAATTTTTTCCTTCTAAATAAAAGGGGGGTTATTCCTGCTTCTGAACACAGACTTAGACTAGGACTAGTTCGAAACGCCCCCGTTGCAATACGGATCCAAGAATGGTGGACGGCATCTAGCTTAATAAGAATACGATCACGAGCAGAACCATAAATATAACATCCATAGTCTAGTTTAGACTCCACTAAAGACTGTCCTAGTTTTAGTAAAGTAAGTCTATCTGCGCCCCAGGAAGTTCCGCTCAGGAAACGTAAAATATTTAAGTTTTTTGTAGTATTTTGTTTTAATTTAGAAATGTGAGGTTCCCAAGTCAGTCTTCGATCGAAAGTCATCCCTAAGAATTTTTGGCTAGTGGTATATGGGATCAAGTCATTATCTAAATAGAGCTCGGGAGAAGCAGGTGTATTTCTTTTTCTGCTGAAATGAAGACATTTTGATTTTTCAGAGGAGAATTGTAGACCAGTGGAACGAGACCAATTGCAGATTCTGTTAATGGCTTCTTGTAATTTAAGATTTATGATGCCAATGCTATCAGACCGACAAATAATAGCTAAATCGTCCGCGAATAACAGTGGTTTTACACCTCTTGGTAATTTGAGTCCCAAGTCATTAATTGCAAGACAGAATAAAGTTGGACTGAGAACGCATCCCTGTGGAACCCCGCTGACTTGTCCATGTTCTTCAGATACATCACTGCCTATTTGAACTCTGAATTTTCGATTTGCGAGAAATTGTTTGATGTACTGGAACATTTGACCTCTGATACCGACAGATGATACTTTTTTTAGAATTAATGCGTGGTTTATACTGTCGAAGGCCTTCTTCATATCGAAAAATACTGCTATCATCTGTTGGTCAGAGACGAAGGTATATTGGACTTCAGCCTCCAATGTTATCAGATGGTCAACCGTGGATCTACCCTTGCGGAATCCGGATTGGAATGGCTGGATTAAATTCTTGTTCTCAATATACCACATCAATCTTCTGTTCACCATTCTTTCCATGATTTTACTTAAACAGCTTGTGAGAAATATGGGACGATAGCTATTTGGTACTCTTCTATCTTGTCCATTTTTTAGAATTGGGACTACAAGAGAGTCACGCCAGGTGTTTGGAAAGTGTCCAGTAGACCAGATACGGTTGTAATACTCAAGTAGCCAATTCAGAGTGTCTATGGGTAGATGTTTTATCATGTCATAATGGATATTATCAGGTCCTGGAGTTGTTCCTCGAACGGTTTTTAGGACATCTTTGAACTCCCACATTGAAAAAGAAATATTATAGTCTGAGGTCTCAGTATTATATAAATTTTCAAACTGCATTTCGTCGAAATTGGCATTACTTCCGTTGGAATTATATATACTTGAGAAAAAGTCAGCGAATGAATTTGAAACTAGTCGAGGGTCATCGGAAAGCTGTCCATTTATTGTAATCGTGTAGCGAGAGAGAGAGGGATTTTTCGTAAATTTACGGATTTTGTTCCATACGTCGGAAGACGAAGTAGTGGTATTTATGGAACTTATAAATTTCTTCCAAGACTCTATTTTGCACTGATTAAATATTCTTCTGCATTTCGCCCGCTGTTTTTTATATTCTATCAGGTTTTCAGACGTCATAAATTTTTTATAGGCCTTACGCCGGTCTTTAATGGATGTTTTACAAACATCATTAAACCATGGAACAAGCGGTCTTCTTGGTTGTCCAGAGGTCATTGGTATTGATGCTTTAGCTGCTTCTATTATGGTTCTTGTAATTATTTTACAGCCTTCGTTAATGCTCAAATCTGAGGGAGAATGTTGAGGTGGAGAAGCCAAAGAGGTAAAGAGGGTCCAATCGGCTCTATTTAGCACCCATCTTGGTTTTACACGAGTGGGAGTCATGTTTTTAAATTTTATGAGTAGTGGGAAGTGGTCACTACTGTACAAATCAGGCAGTACTGTCCAGTCTACTATACCATACAATGCGGAATTGCAAAGCGAGAGGTCCAAGGCAGAATAGGTTCCGTAACTAGAGCTGAGAAAGGTAGGTTCACCAGTATTAAGTAGAAGAAGGTTGGAGATGTCTAAGAAATTTTCGATAATTTTACCCCGCAAATTAATGTTTTGTGAACCCCATAGAGGATTATGTCCATTAAGATCACCAATAAGAAGGACTGGTTGAGGAAGTTGGTTGTAAATGTCTAGGAGGTGTTGTGTATCTATTGTGCGGTCTTGTGGCAGGTAAATGTTACAGATGCTAAAGGGAAAGCCTCGATGGACTCGGACTGCTATAGTTTGAAGATGGGAGGTGATGTCAATAGGTTCTGAGTATATGGATTTGTGTACTGCTATTAGAACTCCGTGGTGGCTATGATTTGGGTTGGGACTATCTTTTCTGTATATCTCGAAACCTTTTATTGTGATTTTATCCGTATTTGAAAGATGAGTCTCTTGAAGAGCTAAGCAAAAGGGATCTGTATCGCGTATTAGTACTTTTAAGTCATTGAAATGAATTTTCAAACCGTTACAGTTCCATTGAAGTAATGACATAATGAAAAAATAAAATAAAAAAATAATAATAATAATAAAAAATATTGATCTATATAAAAAAAGTACTAATTTAAATAAACAGATAAATAAGTTGATTATTTCATTGATAAATTAGTACTTTATGTTTAAGATTTTTTATTTGGTGATTTTTTTCTTGACGCTCCTTTTCTAGATTTCTGAATTTCGTATTCCTGTTCCATATCCATTTCATTACTGGGTATTGAACCGATCAATGGAACCGATTCAGGGTTGGGTGGTGGGGAGGGAGATGTAGAAGAAGGGTTGGGATGAGAAGGGAGAGGAGTGGAGGTAGGAAAAGAAGAGGAAGAAGTGGGGAGAAGAAGAGAAGAGGAAGGAGTGGTGAGAGGAAGGGGGAGAGTAGAGGAAGTAGAGGGTTGAGAAGTGGGAGAGGTAAGAGAGGAGAGGGAGAGGGAAGAAGGGGTAGAGGGGCTGGAGCGGGCCCTCTGGCTGGCTCCTGTTGTAGGTGAAGGTGGGGTGTTGGTTGTGGGCTGTGTCTGCGTGCTCTGGCCACGGCTAATCTTAATTTCGTTTGTTTTATTTGATATCACTGCAGCTGGGCTGGGGTTACTATTCTCTGTTTGTTTAGTGTTTTCTGAAAAATAGTATATAATATTGGCCTGGATGGCAACATCTTTTTTTTCAATATTTTTATTTTTGGTTATATCCGCAAAACTTTTACTGAATTGAATCGGATTTCTTTCTTTATATATTTTCCTAGCTTCGAACAAAGATACTTTATTATTAATTTGTATTGCTTTTACTTCTTTTTGGAATTTGAATACAGGACAGGATCGATCTAGAGCATTATGTGAACCATTACAGTTTATACACCTAGCTGGTTTATCACACCTAGTATTTTTCTCCATGCCTAGCCTCACCACATTGAATACATACCGATTCTTTTTTGCATTGGGCCGTCGGATGAGAAAAACCAAGGCAATTAAAACACCTTGATGGATTGGGTATGTAAGGCACGACCCTAACTGCCTCATAGCCAATCTGTAATGTCTCTGGAGGTTTCGGGGTTGGGAAGGTTACAATGTAATTATGTGTTAAAATTACGTTTCCATGGTTTTTTGACCTTATTCTAACTATATCATTAATTATTGGTTTCAGTTCTTTTTGTATTTCTTCCATTTCCATATACTGAAAGTCATGACATCGAATAACACCCTTGCTGTAATTGAGTGTATTATGGGGTGTTATCTCAACAGAAAACTGATTGCCAAAGCTTGTATATGACAATAGTTTATTGGATTGTTGTGCATTTAGTGTTTGGATTAGTAAAGTACCATCTTTTATCTTTTTTACATTTTTAACATTCCCCACCAAATTTGTGATAACCTTATGGATGAAAAAGGGAGAGATCTTTTTAAAATCATCTTGGTCAGTTCTTTTCACTACTAAATAAGTTGGAACGATATTTTCAACCCTTTGAGGAATAACTTTATCGGGGGGAAACTTGATTCGACCCCGAGCCCATTTTCTTTTTTTATTTAGGGGGCTAGAGAGATCAGGAGGGTCGGGGGGCTCTCCCATAATTAGTATACGTCCTTAAAGTGAGTTAATATAAAACTTAGATTTAACAACTATAAAAAAAAAAATACAAAAAATTATAAGTATAATTAATAAGGCAGAAAGGTTATCTGTTAAACTGTGGAGATCTAGCAGCAACCGCCTCCGCCAAAGTCTTAATGGGTTCTTCACTCTTGAGAACTTATTTCGACAAAGTGTTAAACAAAAAGCACAGAATTACACTGAATAATATCTAATTTAAAACTAGGAAGTTTTTTCACCATGTATGTTAACTTATTTTTTATATAACTCTTGTTATCCTGTTTTTCACGACCGCCACAGATATATAACCTTAATGTACCTCAAACTAAACAATCCATGGTTTTGTGTTCAGAGTAAATTGATTGATAATCTAGCTTTTTTCAGCTTATCAATCTACCCCCATTATGATTATAATGTACAGTGAATATTGATTAACAACACGGGCTCACCTCAGTGGAAGAAATAATGATTTTACAATCTATTAGGCTGGCCAGATGTTTGTTAAACTGTTCATTGTTCAACTGTAAAGTGGTTTGTATCTCCTTGGCCGTTAGGCTGTCTGCATTCTCAAATAAAAGAAGCATCGCCATTTGGAAAACTTGCATCGTGACAATATATGGCTTCTTTAGGTAGCAGAGTTTTAGTTCACCTAAAAACAAGATTTAAGTATTTAGTTTTCACATGTATCACAGTGATTCTTTTCATTAAATTATGATAATATGTGGAAAAAAAATCTGGTGCGGATAACACACGACTTTTATTTACCTTGGTTGCTACAATCAATTTAAGAAGTAATAAATAAAGTTAGATTTGAAAAGTTTAAGTTTAAAGAATTATATTAATTTGTTTTAGATATAATGACGTATATTAATATAAAATTGTTTTATAAAATAATCACTTAAGTTTATGTCCTATTCTTCACTTTACATTACCTCCCACAACTCTTTATACAAGGTTTACTTAAAACATGTTAATGTTTTCTAAAATCTTTAAGCTTTCCGATGGTGTATTATACATCTAGAATACAATCCTATGTTCGAAATAAAAAAATTACCAATAAAAATATGCTATATTAAATAAATAACTATAAGTATTTAACTATAAAAGACTGATATGAATGAATTGAACTATAAAAGAAATAAATTACACTTAAGCTTTTATTTTAGTTTTTCAATTAGGTTGATTTCCTTCTCATATTAAGCTAAGTCAGAGAATGGTAATTCAAATCTTTTGGATCAAATACCATTATTATATTAAAATGTGAGTTTCTGAAAATTTATAAACCAAATTTATGTGGCTGCAAAAAGGAATATTATTAAAAAACTTAATTTAATTCAGAACCTACAAGAACCAAAGAAACACTACTATGTTGTTTAACAGAACCAAAAAACTGTTTATAAACCATTGATCAAAATAATATTGGTGATTCAAGACGTGCAAAATGCACCAACAAAAAGGCATAAAATGAAGAAAACAATAAATTAATGGTAATATAACACAGTTGCTTCTGCTGTATTACAGGAAATAGGGTCTTATCTTTAAGAAGAAATTTAAAGTAAAGGTTATATTTTTACACAGTATATAGTAGGTTTTGGAAGGAAACGTTTTTAGTACATTTTGGAATGAAATACAATGCAAATTATGTACCTTTAGGAATAAACTGCAATTTTCAAATACGTCTTGTCTTTGAAGGGTTTGTGTGTTGTTTAGATAAATCAGATGATGCCTTTCAATAAAACTAAACCATCAGAATATAAATTTCTTCAAAAATATCATTCAGTACCTTGTGGAAATCAACGCCTCAATATATGAATTAATGTGCCCATTTATATTTAGCCATACCAATTTTTACTTTAACATACCTATATATGAAATATATATAGTAAAAAAATGTATTGCAATTGTGAAAATTTTTCATTTTCAGTTTTCAATAGAAATATATGTTTTAGTATCCCCTGAGTCCAAATAACCAAGCCCTGCGAAAAGATCTGTATGTGTGTCTGTGTGTGGTGAGTCCAGCACGAAAAAGAAAAGTCGCACAAGACTGAAATTTCATATTCAACACTGCTATATGACCAATATGTTACAGTAACTTTTTTTCTTATCAAAATCAGCTAACCAGAAGAGCCACTTTACAACATGCATTTGGCACCTTTTTATGATTTTCTCAAAAACGGCTCCAACAATTTTGATATAACTCGCTATGTCAATGAAAAATTTAATGGGCTTTAATATGATATAAGTTTCATTCAGAATGAAATAATTACTCATATGATCTAGTTAGCATTGATAAAAAAAAGGTAAATACATAAGTTGAACAAATTTAATATCCAACTAACCAAGGATAAAACAGCAATTTTTTTTTTATGCAGTTCTTTTGCTCTTGAACATAAGAATAGTAATATACATGAATATACCATAGTATATAATAGAAATATACATGTAATATACCATTTGAAAAACTAAAGATTTTAGAAGAAGTGTTATCTTATACACAAGCTTGCAAAAGTGAATAAAGAGTGAGGAAAAGCTAATAAAACTAACTGATTGTTTGAGATAATAATATAATAGATTATTTAATAAAATACTTTTTTTTTTTAATCAAAATTAAATTTAATTAATTCTTATATGAAAATTCTTAATTTGATTTCAAAAACGGAAGTAAGTGAAAGTCATGTGCTGGGTGCACCAGATTTTTAAGTTATATTATTGGGTTGATGCAAAATTAATGCAGGTTTTTAGTAGGTATTGTAAATACGCCATATCTTTACTCTAACCATATATATTTAATCAAAATAATTTCCATCTGAATCAATGCACTTTTGCCAACGTTCAACAAGCTTTCTTATTCCACCAGAAAAAAAATCCGAATCCCTGGACTCAATGAAATCACGAAAAGAATTTTCAATGTCGTCCTGGTTTTGAAAATTTTTCTCCCTCAAAAAGTTGTCCAGATGCCTGAAAAAGTGGAAGTCTGTAGGAGAGAGGTCAGGTGAATAAGGCGGATGTTGGAGAACTTCGTAGCCCAACTCGTGCAGTCGTCGAAGCGTTGGTTGTGCAACGTGTGGTCTGGCGTTATCGTGGAGCAGGATCGGCCCCTTCCGATTCATCAATGCTGGGCAAAGACGTTGCAATTTTTGAGTTCCGAGTTCCGCCGCCATTTCTCGTGTGGTTTTGGTTGGGTCTTCTTCCACTTTTGACCTCAGCTGGTCATTGTCCAGAGCAAGATGACGGCCCCGACCTTCCTTGTCTTCGAGGTCGAAATCTCCTCTGCGAAACTTCTGGAACCAACGCTGCACCGTGCACTCATTAATAGCCCCCTGACCCCACACTTCATTAATATTACGAGCCGTTTGCGCAGCGCTGCGCCCTAATTTAAATTCGTAAAAATAAATTTGACGAAAATCGCACTTTGACATTTTCGATTCAAGACCTTTGAACACACTGAAAAAAACGATTTTACTAAACAAATTCATGGTGAAAGAGAGGGTATTAGATAAGGTTTGTTTTGGTATAATAATGATCAATGTTAGGATTAGCTTTGTTTACACAATTGGAATTAAGATATTGCAATAGAGGAAACCTGCATTAATTTTGCATCAACCCAATATTATTCATAAGATTGATGTGAAACTACTGATGGATGAAAGACCAAATTCTAAATGAATAAACTGTATTAAAAATATAAAACTCATAAATTTATACCTTGGCAAAGATGATGAAGCCATGTCAGTTTTCGACCACTAAATCGATGGTGGTAAAAAAGTTCAAACTAAAATAAAAATTATCATGAAAATTAAAACAATTTATATAAATAAATATATATATATTTTTTTTTTTTTATGAAATATAAAGTTCTTATAATACACTCACCATTTGAACAGATTTGACTAATTCCTGAGGTAAAACGAATGAAGTAAGATTAGCCTGCCCTAAAGGCCATGCCCCAGCCTATCGACAAGACACAATGAGTACAAAATCAACAAACACATTTCAATCATACAATACACGATTCCTAACAACAATGATAGGTTCGTCAAACAAAATAATCATTCCAGTCGAATATTATCACACAATATTTCATAAAATAAACGTACCTGAAGAACATATATCGAAAAGTTGACACCGAGATCGACATTATCTCTTTTAAGAAATGCTTGGAATTTGTTGTTTAGGTCATTTGATACTGAGATATCTGTGAACATTCTATGCAGTTTATTGGTAAACTCATAGCCACATGCTTGCTATAACAAAGAAATAAAATTGACACATCATTAAAACATTAATATATACATATATTTTTTTTGTTAGATATATTTGTTCTAATATACAACTGAATTAAATGATTAAAACAAATAAATACATAGTATGAATACATGACATGGAAGTGGATTAAGAAAGAATTACCCAGTTATTACACTTCAATGGTTATTTTAAGTCATTAAGTCCCAAGGTCACCTTCTTTTCAGTTGTATTAGCAGGTTATCAGGAATATAGGTTACGGAAGAGTTTAGAATGAAAAGAGGTATTATATCTATTCCGGGCTAGGTCTGCAATGAATGGGATGTTCAGGATTTTGGATTAGATGCGGGAGTAATTATATGTTTTAATAGAACACCAAAGCTTGATTCCATATTTCTAAAAAAGGTCTGATAATAGTGCGTAAATGAGCTCTTAGGTAAAAAGTTCTAAATGTTTCTTAGATAAGTGTTGTCATTTCAGTCAAGTAAGAAGCTAATCAAGATGGAGTCCTGGGTATCAGATTTGTTACACAGAAATGAGTGGAATATTAATTAAGGATAATTTATATGCAGGGAATAAATCAGTAATCTAAGTTTTATATTGTCTAGTGCATCCTTTTTGCTAATTTAATTTTGTTGGATTAATAATTGTAACCAATTCCATTCAGGAAAGAAAAGACATCTGTTCTTATACTTTTTTCACTTAAATACAACGATAACATAATGCACTAACAATATAACTAGCAATTCTTGCATTAGAGAAATCAGCACCCAACTACTAATTTGAAATACATAACTTATGTCTTACCTTAAGCCTATTAATCATTGCTTCCTCTGCATCCATGGATTGAGACTGCTGATGAATAAGCCGTCTGGCGAGCATACGAGAATAAAATTTTTGAAAGACGTCCTTATCATCGATGTATTTAAAAATAGTAATAGAGTTAGCAAGGCGATCGTCTATTTCGCTTTCTGACATGCCTTTTGATGATTTCTTTAACAGTGTATCACAATACTTCGCTAACTAAAAATAAAAACAAAATGTAGAATTTAAGATTAATAAAGCTTGCTGAAGTAATAAAAAGATATTTAAAATTTTTGTTAACTTACAAGTTCTGGAGACCGGCAGGGCTGTTTAGGATTCATACGATGATTAATGACGGACGAACAAGCTTTGTCCAAAGCTCCCATGAAGCTTTGGTCTGAGTTGAAAACTTCTTGAATGAGTTCTTTGTACTTTTTATGGACTCCAAGCATACTTTCTACAAATTGGATGTGCATCTGTTCAAATTATAGAAAAAAAGGAAGGTTGTTATTAATACATTTACAGAAGTTATAAATATAAAAAAAATAAGAATAATGATATAAATGTATAATACATTGTTGGAGAGGCATTAATTTTAGGAAAAATGTTTTTCAAGATACATAGTTGAAGAAGAACTTTAAAGGAATGACAACTAGGTTTGTAACACTATTGTAGGAAAGCAAGAGGTAGGACAGGATGTCAAGCTCCATATATTTAAATTAGTATACCTGCTACAAATACTTTTTTATTTCACTGAAAATAGGATATTAAAAAAACAACAAGAGAGCAGTCACTACTACTTAGATGAAATTTATGAGAATACACAGAGTCTAGCAAATCAGCTCAAAGAGATTCCCTGACTTTTCCATATTGTAAGAAGTCTTTTACCTGGCCAAATCTCAATGAAAATTGACAAAACAAAGAATAATTATAATTAATATGGTATACTAGACTAAAATATATATAATAACTAATTACTTTACGATAAGATTTAACTATATCTACCTGACACCAGCTGAAATTGTAGTTGTTTAAGTTGACTTATCAATGAATTAAGATGAGCTTGGATACAGCTGTTAGTAATAATCAATGTTTACAAATCTGACTACAAATTTATTTTAAAACTAGCTTTATGATATTTGCAACATCACAACAAGTAGGGACCATTTCCCCTGATCAAAGTACAAATTTCCTGACTTTTCCATATGTTTTTTAAACCCCTGAATTTTTCCGGTTTTGCCTGTAGCTAGATACCCTGGAAAAACAATGGGTAAGACTAGAAGAGTTAACGTTAATATCAAAAGGATAAGAAAGGAACTATAGGTCACTCCATTGAAGGAGGTCTTGCAAATCTGCCAGCTGAGATAGACTGGCTATGTGATCAGAATGAAAAAACATAGGATCCCATAAAAAATGATGGATTACACTTTGGATGGCAAAAGACCTGAAAAAGGATGTCCAACAATATCGTATCTCGAATATATCAAGAAAGTATGTAGAGGGAGAGGGAAAGATCTTTGTAGGGCTGGTAACCTTGAGAGGAACTGAGAATAGAGGAATTTGTAGCTGTGCACTCTCTAAAGCTGAGAGGAGAGAGCAAAAGAACAAGTTGTAGAACGTTTTTCAACTTTAACTTAGTTCAATAGTTTTCAAATAGAATTCAACAGGGGAGGTAAGTGAAAGTTATGTGTAATGTTGTTGTTCACCAGATTTGTTTATGAATATTTCTATATGGATATTTTATAGTTTTTAATTAGTCAATAAAATTTAAACAGTAAAATGGTAAAATGATTGGATATATATGTCTGCTGTTCACACTTGGAGGTATAATATATATATGTACACATTAATTCATTTGTATCAAATGCTTATTAATTAATAATTCCAATTATGAATTAGGTTCGATTCACAGTTGTTATAGTTACATTAATGAATGCAAATGATTTTACATTCTTCTATCACTAATTATGATAAGAAAAATCTGGTGCGTGCAACACACGACTTCTGCTTACCTCATATTCCCTGTTAAAATCAATTTAAGAATTTTCATAAGCAGTTAGAGATGATATATATAGGTGTTTGAAAGTAAAAAGGTGAAGAATTAATTACATAGTGTTTCGATAGAGACATGTATTGTATTAAATAATCCATTATATTATTATCTAAATAATAAGTTAGTTTTATAGGATGTTTGTCACTCTCCATTACCTTTTACAATTTTGAGGGTGGATATTTTATTATTCAGGGAATTAATCTGTAAGATGCATTCTCTGATTTTGATATTTAGAAGGGATTTTTTAAGTTTAAGAGCCAGTGATGCTAATTTTGGAATAGGTGATTTTGAAGTTATAATATGGTTTAAAAAATATTTCTATATAATTTGGAAAAATTGTATTGGATTGGCATTTTAAGAGAAGAATCCTTTGTTCTAAACTATTAGCTTGACGTTTGTGAAGATTGGAGAATAGATTGAACTGAGATTTGAGATGAGGGAAGAAGGATTTTTGGGAAGAAAAAGACAAATTTAATTGAACAGAAGAAGAAACAGTTGGAGAGGAGGGATTCACAATAGATACAGGTGAAATTTGATAAGAAGAAAATGCTATGAACTGAAGAATGTTGAGATGACAAGGTAGGGCCATGAGGTGGTCTTTTGTTTGCTAATCGGTTACTACGGCAAAGAGGTAGATTACTATGGTGTAGAGGTTGGTTGTTATCTGCTGGCGGGCTCTAGGTGAGAGGATTCATAATGATGGAGTTTTTGTTGACCGTTAAGAAATTAGATAAGGAAGATGGTTGGGGGTGCGGTCATTAAATAGAAACACACACTAAAACAAGTGCTATTTTAATTATGTGCCGATGTTTCAGCCTACATTGTGGGCCTTCATCAGAGTTGACTCTGAGACGGTGTCTAAAGAAGTGATTTTACAATTTTGAGTATAACATAATATTTTTTCTAAATATTTAGCTTTCCAATAGTATATTATAAATCTATATTCACTAAATTTGACAGATATATTAAATTGAAACTAGATAAGAATAAGTTTTACATTTTCGCCATGGAGGCCGATGACCGCAACCAGCCCCCTCTCTTTGATGTGCGCCATGACATGCTGGACGAGGACCGTGAGTCCTCCTGCGACAGGGTGAAGTAGAGGGTACATGTTCCTCAGGTCCTCCTTCCGTTCCTCAAACACCATCGCTCCGCACTCGGAGTGTAAGAATGCCAGGTGACCAGCGACCATTTCCTCCTCACATTTAGCACGCACAGCAGAATAGGAACTAAAATAAAAAAAAGTTATTGATTAATACACAATACAGTAATGTTCATATTAAATTTAAAAAATCTGGTTTGAGAAACAAACGACATTCACTTACTTCCGTAGTTAAAAACAATTTAGTAAAGAATTAATTACATTCATTATAAGTTCCAATAGAAACATGTGTTTTATTAAATAATCTATTATATTAATATTGGACCCGCCCCTGCTTCACACGGGTGTCATTCATGTTTATTTTATTGGAAGGAATTAGTCCGGGTGGCGGTCATTAAATGAAACAACTAAATAGTTTCAACTATTTTATTGTTTGCCAACGTTTTGACCCCCTTTGTGGGTCATCATCAGGGCTAAAAAGATACAAAAGAATATAATTTCAATAACATTACATACAATATTATATAACCTATTTAGCTAGAGAACGTCGGTATTGAAAAAATAACAGAAGAACTGTATATGTAAAAAAAAACTTAATTAAAATACAATGACCATATTATAATAATGAAAGTGTTATACAGAACAAAACTTACACAGGTATCAATAATTTACATGAAATATGAAATATCAAAATATGAAGTAGAGTGCAGATACGTACCGCATGGTGGGAGAATGGAAACTAGGTACTGTTTGGTAGATGGGGGGTAGGTAGGATGGAAAATACGTAGGAAAAGGTAGAATGGAAAATACGTACTGATTTATGGACAGGGTCTGACAACAATGACTAAAATTCTTGATACTACCATACAAAGAATCAATGAAATTTAACTTATGATTATAATAATGATACAGGATAAAAAATTATAATTTAATTCTTGAAATATCACCTATATAATAGATATTTCAAGAATTAAATTATAATTTTTTATCCTGTATCATTATTATAATCATAAGTTAAATTTCATTGATTCTTTGTATGGTAGTATTAAGAATTTTAGTCATTGTTGTCAGACCCTGTCAATAAATCAGTACGTATTTTCCATTCTACCTTTTCCTACGTATTTTCCATCCTACCTACCCCCCATCTACCAAACAGTACCTAGTTTCCATTCTCCCACCATGCGGTACGTATCTGCACTCTACTTCATATTTTGATATTTCATATTTCATGTAAATTATTGATACCTGTGTAAGTTTTGTTCTGTATAACACTTTCATTATTATAATATGGTCATTGTATTTTAATTAAGTTTTTTTTTACATATACAGTTCTTCTGTTATTTTTTCAATACCGACGTTCTCTAGCTAAATAGGTTATATAATATTGTATGTAATGTTATTGAAATTATATTCTTTTGTATCTTTTTAGCCCTGATGATGACCCACAAAGGGGGTCGAAACGTTGGCAAACAATAAAATAGTTGAAACTATTTAGTTGTTTCATTTAATGACTGCCACCTGGACTAATTCCTTCCAGTAATTCTCAACGGTCAACTAATTACATCCACAATGTTTATTTTATATTCAGAGATTTACTTTATTGTAACAAAAAGTATAATTAGCAAGAAAATATGTTTAATTTATAATGTCTATTCATTATTATATTCAATCATTGGCAGAAATGAAAAATATCAATTACAATTTTTTAAGTTTATTTGTTTGTTATTTTAAAGTGAAGCACAGATAACGGAAAATTTAATATTGTTTCTAAGATCTTGTGTAATAAATAGAAAAATATAACTTGCACGATCCTGTACTACTCTCTTTAACAATAACATATTATTAAAATATTTAATTTAATAATTTTTATGATTGATATAGGGTTTTTTGATTAATAATTTCATAGTCTTGGCTAATGTTATTAACTTAAATATAATTGAAAACATATTACAAGAAATTATATAAAATAAAATTAAAAACTAATAGAAAAATTAAAAAATATCATCAAGTCTAAAGTTTATCTTTGGTCCATTCTTCTCAGTTGGTTAGTAATTCTTTGTACACTAGTTCTCACGATGGCTAGAGGTTCTTACTGCTGGCTAACTTGTGGCATAAGACGCCATTCTTGGGAAAACGTGTCCTCTCTCACTGATGATCCACGACTTAAGACGATATTTCCCGAAAAACCTGCCAGATTATTCCTGATCTACTGCGCATTTCCATTCTCTTTTCTGATTGGTTGATCATTTTGCGCCATCTTGATCTTCTTTCTTTTTTATTTATGCCTACTTAATATATCACAACAATATTTTCATAAGTTTATGAGCTTACAACTTTATATAACTTCCTACGATTTATTTTATTACATATTAACTTTTCTAAATTCTTGCTCTTTCCAACGGTATATTGTATGTCTATATAACTACTTATATTTCAGGAATAATTTTTTATGACTTGGTTACAGAAAATTTATTTTTCCTATTTAAAAAAAAAGCTTATTTGCGATGTATTTTACTTAAAAACCTTCAGAAAAGAATGTCCTAAATGATCATATTATCTTATATACAAGTAATTATTGTATGTAGCAATTTTATATTGTTGTATTATTTAATCTAAAACATATGTTTCCAACATTGTTTCAACTCTTACTCAACACCAGATTTTTCTTAATAAAAACAATAAATAAAATAAAATTTTATTAGTAACGTTTAATAATAGTGATAACATAAATATTTTGGTAATTTTATCTTTAACATGACTACAAACATTCTTTAATCATTTCCAATTTCTTATTTGCTTGGGGGTATAAACTCAGCTAGTTTGTCCTTATCATAATTATTTAAAAAATTTATTTTTAAATTATAATAAAAAAAAAACTTAATCCTCTTACTGTTAAGAAACAATGTATTATAATGTGTTAGAACCTGTAATGAAGAAAATGGTGACTCCTCATATTTTCTTCATGAAGTCTCTGAGTTACTTTTTCCATGTATTGGGAAACATTGCATTCTTGAAGATATTTACTAGCCTCTCGTCGGTAATAATCGCCGGTAGCTTGTAGAAATGGAGCTTCGAAAATGGTTTTATAAAGCTGAAAAATATAAACATAGTGCCACAGTTCAAAACATAAAAGATTTTTGGGACAGGTTTTATGCCTATTTCTAAACTAGTGAACCTTAAGTTGTCCACCAATCTTGGAATAAAGTGGTTAGGGTTATAAACTTGTCGTGAATCTGCAGATAGAATCAGAAAAGAATAAAAGTAACAACGGCCAATTCGCTCTGAGGTTTATAAAATAATGGTGATACATTTCTTTAGCCTAGCAATAGTTTTTTTTAAAGTATTTATTTATTGAAATTTACAACTGTATTAGTAAATATATCAAGTGAATTGGCTGATAATAAATATAGATAATATATGTGAAAAGACATGAAGAGAATATGCCCATTGGCAGCACTCCACTCCACTAAGTAATCTAAACTAGAAGGTCTCGAGGCCATCTTCTTTTTAGACGCCTCGGAGGAATGGAAGAGGAAGCACGGATTTTTTTTCAAAACTAGTGGGTTGAAATGAGAGTAGATTTTGTCATGGAAGAATTGATACCTCGTACGGGCCAAATCAGCAACATATGGGACATTGATTGGACATGGATGAGTTTTTTGGTGACAAAGCTAACGATAGTTAAATCCAATAGAAGATTAAGTCATAATTGAGACTTTGAGTTCCAAAAGATACTATATTCACTTTAGACTATTTATTAAAAACAATTATGAGTGTTTTTTAACCAAAGAACTGCAAATAATTATAAAAGAGAGAAAAAAATTTTGTAATTTTATACCGTAACTCAGTTATTTTTGAAGTTAAAAAATTTTTTTTATAGAATCAGTAAAGCGGGGGAAAAAAAAAAAAAATTGAAATTTTACCCATAAATATGCCCATAATTCAGTTATTTTTTAAGATAAATAAAAATATGTTTTCATATTATATCGTAGAGTTTTAGAATCAGTAAACCGCACATATATATAAAAAAGAAAAAGAAAAAAAAATTGAATTAATAATTTTTTGAAGATACAGAAATATGTATAGGTTTTAGAATCAGTAAAGCACGCCAAGCAGATTGGCATTTCCAGGTCTAAATAACTTCATTCATAAAAGACTTAATTAGATCAAATGACATTAATTTAATTTACAGATATATGACAGGAAAATTGTCATTCAATTCCTGAGACAATAAATGCTAATTAATAATTTGCTTACTTCTAAATTATCTTTCTTCTTATACTCTTGTACACCGACAAAAGAATGGATCACACCTTTGATAATATCAGAGGAAACTGATTGTGCGTCTCCGAGTCGATCTTGATGAATTCCCTCCAATAAAAGTCGCACCAGGCTATCTTTTAGAGGCTCTATCATATTTCTCTTCCAGATTTCCAATCCTGTATGAAATAAAAAAAAAAAAAAAAAAAAAAAAGAAAATTAATATTTACTTTTAAGAGAATTAATTATTAATAATAATTCAAGACAATATTTAAATCAGACAATGTCAATAAAAAATAAAAACACTGCAAATTATTACACAATGTTTTATTATTTCCAAATAATTATATTAGTGTATAACTGTTAATACAGCTGATTATAGGCAATTAACTAATATAAAAAGCAATAAATAATTCAAAGGAAATTGGAATATCACCACTGCTAATTTCAAAAGGCTGTATCTCAGCTAGTTCAGTACCAATTTAAATTATTCTTTTTTCATTTTGAAGGAATACATGGATCAATTTTTTTTTTTTTTTTTTCCTCGTGCTCTATAGATATCTTCAAAAATAACTGAATAACAGGCGTATTTATGGATAAAATTTCAAATTTTTTTCCCTCTTTATTCCAATTATTCACAGTTTTTTTTATTAAAAAAAAAACTAATTAATTTTTTCTCTATCTTCCGAAATAATGGAGTCACAAACGTATATATTGTAATATACCTATTTTTTTAAAAAGTATATAATTATTTATTATTTAAATATTAGAATTTTATGTTGGGTAGTTTAACAATAATGTTGGGAACAAAATTGTGATTGACTGGTCCAATTTGGATGTTTACTAATAAACATGACATCCATTTTGGATGCTAAGGAACAAAGAAAAAAAACCCTTAAAAGAGCAGGTAGAAAAAAGATTAGTTAGTTGGGGTTTAGACTAGAAAGGAGGAAGATCTACTGCTGTCTGAAGAAAAGAATATTAAGAAGAAGAACCATTGTTAGCCTGAATATTGTTTTATTATTTTTGTAAGTTATAATTATAATTAAACATAATTTTTGTGCCTGATTGTCAAGAATCCATACTCTGAGTCAATAAATTTTTATTTATTTAGGCGATTAAATTCAAAACCGGCTCAATCCATTTCCAAAATTTTACAGGAGACACAGAAGACTTTTAGAGCCATGCATTATGGTTAATTGTTATTATTCATTTTTATTCAAAAGAAGGAAGGTCTCCAAACATTTAGACCCACTTCCAATATTTTATTATATAGGTTTCCAAAAATTTAAATTTAAATTTTGGATTGAGGCGGTTTTTGAAGCAATCTGGGTAACAAACCAAATCTCAAGTCAATTTATTGGTTCAAGTCCAACATCTTTTTGTAAACCTTGTTTTCATAGAAAAAAAACAGTAGTCTGATTACTTAGGTCAGAAAAAAATGTAAACAAATTTTTTATTGAAGAAAAAAAATAATTAACATGTTTCTATAAAAAATAATTATGAGATTAATACAAATTACAAGATTATACAGAGAGTGAAGATACATGTAAAAAACCATAAAAAATACATGAAATGGATTAATTTATTTGATCAAAACTGATACTGGTTTTACAACGTACACACAAAAAACGGTATCAATTTTAATCAAATAAATTTATCCATTTAAATGAATGCATTTTCTTCTGGGTTGATGTTTTTACATGTATCTTCACTCTCTGCATAATCTTGTTTTGTGTCATTATTATTATTAATCATAATAACACAAATTTAAATGCCCTTTTTACACTGGATTGAGTCAGTTTTGGCTCAAAATGAGTTTGCTAGTAGAAGTAATGGATTGGAACTTGAGAAAATGAAAAAAAAAATTTGTCAAAAATATGTTGAGGATGTATAGTCAACTGTAGAAACTATTATAGGTGGAATAATCAGGAATCAGTCATTTTTTGAAATTTTTTAATTTTGCAATGTTTCGGCTCAAGCTTAGTTTATGCTTGGACATGGCTCAGGCCCTGATGATGGCTCACAAGCTTGAGCCGAAACGTTGGCAAAATTAAAAAATTTCAAAAAATGACTGATTCCTGATTATTTCCTCTATAATGTCAAAAATATGGATTGAGCTTTTGAAACTAATCGCCTTAAGTAATGTTTTGATGCAAAAATTGTCTCAAAATGGCAAAACTTATTAGCTATTTCTTCTGACTTTTCCGAATACCCCTATGTAAAAATTATATACCAGTTAACTCTGGTCGAAACATTGCCACCAAGGACCCTTCTTAATCCCTATTAAGATGTTGGACCATCACTTCAGAATCTTGCAATCCATAGGATAAGTTTAACTTTCATAAAACTTAAGAGTTAATGGTGATTAACTTATCACAAAAAAGAATGTGATAGATTAGTTTTATTCATCTTTCATTCTCACACTGAACTTCAATATCACTGGAAACTATGGCAGGCAACAGACATATATTTACTTTAGACTCTGTTCTCTACAGACCACACAGTACTCAGATGTACTCTAAATCTAACCAAACTTGTAATTGTTTTTTCCACTAAATTCAGTCAAGTTAAGCAGTATTATTTTTCAATTTGCTTAATCTGAACATCTCTATAATGTTTCATTACTCACCTAATTAAATACTGGTGTCTAAAATCTGAGATTTTTGTAACTCTATGAGCGGTATCTAGAGCCTTTTTTTTTTTTTCTAACTAGTGCTTTATACTTGACCCATTTTAAAATTACCAGGTGTAGAAGTATGAAACCAGATTTTTTTTTGTAAAAATTGCACGTCTGTTATTTGAAAATTATAAAAAATATTTTATTCAAAATAGACTCAATTGGAATTAATACATTTCCCACCTCTTCGGCAGGTTATGAATATCATGCAAAAAAAAAAACAATTCTTCATTTGAAGAGAGCCATTTTTATACGAATCGAAGTGTTGTTCGGCGAATGCATGTCCCAATGATGTGAATAGATGGTAATCAGCCGGAGCCAAGTTTAGAGAATAAGCTGCATGGGTTAGTATTTCCCAATTGAATGCCTTGATCATTTCGTGACTTATGTTTATATTATGTTGCCTTTTTGCATATTATATGTTTTTCACATATTGCTCGATTCAAATCGATCGTTTTGTTGATGGTAGTGATCAGTGTTGACGGTTTCGCCAGGTTTTAGTAGCTCATAATATATTATACCCTTTTGATCCCACCAAATGCACAGCATGGTTTTCTTTCCTAAACGATTTGGTCTTGCAGTGGATGTTGATGGTGCACCTGGATTCACCTACGATTTATGATTCTTAGGATTCTGAAAGTGTATTACTTTTCATCAGCTATCATTATTCGATGAAGAAATGATTTTCTTTTATATCTGACAAGCAGCATGTGACAAGTGTTTTTTAACTGTCTTTCATTCAGTTCATGTGGTAACCATTTTCCCACTTTCTGAATCTTTCCCATAGCTTTCAGAAGAAGAGATACTGCTTTTTGTGTCACATTTAATTGTTTTGCGAGTTCTTGTTGAGTCTGAGTATCATCTTTATCCAATAAGGCTTGCTTGTCTTAGTAAGTCCCTTTTTTTTCAGACAACTTTTTCAGTGGTTTCCCTCACTCCTCATTTCTCATGTCAAAATCACCACTTTTAAATTTTTTAAACCACTGAAAGCATTGAGTTTTGCCAAGAGCATGTTCACAGTATTAAGCTTCGACAAGCATTCTATGCGATGCTGCAGCAGTTTTCTTCAAATGATAGCAGAAAACCAATGCTGTCCACAAATCATAGTTTGTAGGCTCAAAACTCGACATGTTTGAGAGGTTATAGAAAAATATATCGGTGTATGAAACTTAGATTATTGTGTGTTGAAAAACTTCTTAAGCTGTTAAAGGGTGAAGATGGCACTACAGAAGCAGTCTTCAAACTGATAGCGAGCGCCATCTATAGGGCAATTCCAGTTCCATACTTCTACACCTGGTTCACTAGTGATATCAACAACACTTGCACTAAATCTGGCTTATCTGTTCTTGTGCCTTATTTTCAATTATGAGATTGCCATGTTAGACTCCAAACATGGGTAAGGTTACTATTTTAAAAGTGTGATTTTTTTTTTGTTGACGCGAAACGACCTTATACTCTTTACTGGCTCTCTTAAAAAAGTGATTTTTATTATAAAAAACAAGCAAATAGGATTCACAACTATTCTAACTTCTCCCAAATCTAACATGATGATGTAATCCAAATGATTGGTAACAAAGAGAAAACTTTTAATGGACCAGGAAATACTGTCAACATCCGAAGCAGACTCAAGGAAAAAAACCAAAACCCTATTAAAATGTCTATCTAAAAAAAACAACCTATTTCACTCTCTTTTAATTTATGAAGTTAATATGAAATGAAAACTTCAATATTATCCTGGGAATAAAGCCCCTTAAGAATAAAATAAAAAACCGATTTGATGACCGGAACAATGTGGTCATAGCTTTAAATAACAAATAGCAGAACTAAAGTAATTATTTGAGATTATAAAATATGTACACTTTTCAAATCAGAATCTTAGAATGAAATAAATAAACAGAAATATATACTTCATTAGTGATAATTGAAATAATATAAACATAAAAAAATTGACATTTTCTAGCATTTGCAGTTTGAGTTATAGTCTGTTTGACTGGGTGAGGAGAAGGTGGTTAAAAAAGAGCGATTGAAGAAGGAAGCAGTTCTTACATGATGGATCTCAGAAGTGATAGAATTCCAAAGAGAGATTACTTTGAAAGAGGAGGTACTAGAAAGGATTTAACAAAGGCAGCAGAACGGTGAGGAGGAGGGCAGAAGTCAGAAAGACGGGATCTGGTAGAACGGGACTGAATTGATAATTTAAATTGAAGGGTTTGGAAGATATAGCTGGGACGCTGAGTTCTGACAACCGGATAGAGGAAGGAAGCTAGGAAATGCTGGGTGGCATCTGTAACGAGGATAGAGCCACCTTAACTCGGTGTAATACTGGGTTATATGCGTGTCTCTGGTGATCCCGAGTACAAACCGTATTGCACAGTTCATAATATGCTTGAGTTTTGTTTCGATCTCACCTGAAAGTCTGATGTACACCACACAGCCATAGTCAAATATTGATGAGTAATGTAGAGAATGCTTGAAAAATAGTAATAATTGTAATTCTTTTCAAGTAATTTAAAGCTATTCATAACTCTTCTGCTTGAGATTATAGCATTATAAAAATCTTTATATTTCATATACCTTTTATATCTTCAAAGTAATATAAAGGGCCTAGTTTAAAAAGAGGTCAAGTATAGAGTATGTAGTTAGCAAAAAAATGCACTAGATAACGCTCGTGTGAGTGACAAAAATTTCAACTGACCAAGTACCTAATTGTTCATTTTCTCATTAGTATTAACACAAAATCTTCTACCACAATTTAAAAAAATAATACCTAATTCTCCTATTTCCATCTGTTCTTCTGAATCCGGTAACATATTCCCATAGATGATTTCTGCTTCTGAAAGCTTTTGCCTTCTGATATGTTGTTGATTTAAATACCTGAAAATAAATAAAAGTCTAATTCAAAAATTGGTTTACATTGATGCTATATATTATATCTATGATATCAAGCTGTATTAAAACATAATAAATTGTTTCTCTTATTTATAATCTTGATATTTATAATAATGTTAAAGTTCTAATAGAAAATTTCATAAATATGGAGGGAGAAAAACAATAACTGCCCTTTAAAGGAAGATAACTTTACTCTAATTACTATTATTCATATTTCTTGGAATTTTTCATTCAGTAATTATCTGATTTACTCAGGTAGCCTTCGAAAACAAATTTAGAGAAAATTTGAACTAGCAATAGAAAATCTATGTAAAATTTTAATATACATATTTAAAAAAAAAATTCTTCAATTGGGTGCTACTTAATAAATAGGATTATAATAGATAATATTAAAATAAGAGTAATGGTAATTTTATGAATCTATTTGATTAATTCCTTCCTATGTTTTAGTATTAGCTTAAACACTAACATGATTGTGTTATTCTTTCCAAATCTTAATTTTATCCATTACTTATTTATGTCAGCTATTATTTTGCATAATGTACCTTTATTTTCTTTTTCAACTCTGTTAAAACACTTGTCCTGAATGAATGCATTACTGGTCAATTGTGGAACAATAATTTTATTGAATTTTCTTTCCTCAGAATGCAAGCTATTAGAAGAGCACTAGACTAATCCTGGGTAAGAGGTTACAGCAGTTTAATTATTTGTTCCATTAATTCAGACATGGGGCAATCCTGGGAAAAGGGAGAGCCACTTGGGCTAACCCAGCCTCTAGAAGTAGCTAATACAAAGTTGAAGAAAAAAAACTGGCATTTGAGTGTGAACTTCACTTAATCATCTCCTTGAACTTATGTTTGGTAGAAACAGAATGAATCTTTATAGTACTGAATCCCAATGGGTTGTGGAGGTACAGGAATTATCTTTCTCAATATGTTTGATAATTACTGAATGAGTTATGACCAACTATTAATATAAACTGTATCAAGTATCACATATCAAGAGTAAAAACCAAAATGAAACTATGAAATGATGAAGTTCCCCATAATATATGGTCTTTAAATATCATCATGTAGAAATCATAATATATGGATCAAAGAAAAAAAGAGGGATTGAATAGGGAGAATATTTCATTATATTTAATTTTATTTTTGTTAAAGCACAATTGAGGTAGTGGAAAGCAAAAGATAACTTTAAAATAAAAGCCATAAAATTATGCTATGCCTTGAAAAGGTCATAACACAAATAGGTTGAGGTCTAGTAGGGATTTTGACTGAGATTATGCTATAAAAATAAGCTCATACAGTTTGCTGTGAAATTATATAAAGTTATAATTAAATAATCTTTGTTTACAAATAATTCATAAGAAATTTAAATAAATATAATATATTGTAAATAAATTAATTAGAATTCTGTCAGGTTTTGATGGTTGTATATCATGATTATGGACAACTACATGGGTAAAGGCACAGGACTCTTAAGTTGTGAATCACGGTTTGAGTACAGTTTTAGCAGTTAATTATTTTTTTTGAAATCTGGAAATTTTTTTCCTGTGTATATGACAGGAAAAACTTGGTGGTTGAGCGTGATTCTGGTTCACCTTCTTACATAGCCCTTAGACATGAAACAGTTTATCCAAACTAAACACAACTGAACCCGCACTTATTATTTATGCCAATAATACTAATCTCATACAATATAAAAATAACTAAAATCACATAAGTAACACTCGGATTTTCATAACCTAAGTTATTTAAACAACTGGTCAACATATTGTTATTTTAAAAATAACATATCAATGACTTTGCATAGACAACTGGTCCTTGAAAAGGTCACGACCCAAATAGATTGGGGTCCAGTAAGGATTTTGATTATCTCTTGAATAAGTGAAAGTCTACACCTATTTTACATTTTATAATAATGAACATAATAAAAAAGTAAATAAATAACATGAGGGATACATTCAAGCAGTGTTTAAAACTTTAACATAACTATAGAGTAGCACAGATCACAGTTACTGACTTCTTCTTAAAACTCTATCTTAACTGGCAGTTTATTTTAACTTGAATGAGTAACAACTAGACTTTTGAGAAAACTGAAAGTCATAACTTTCCTTTTCAGAACTTATAAAATAATAAAAACTGAATACATTATCATTTCCAATTTGAGATTAGTCTAATTTTCTAATCAATTTGAAATTAAGTGCCTATAATGATATATTAAAATAAAATAATTAATATTACTAACAAGTAAAGTCTATGTAGATAATTAATCCCTTGACTATATTCCATCCATGCCTGATAATAATTACGTAGTAAACTGGGTTCTCCAGCTCTAAGCACCTAAAATGTAATAAATAAAAATTAAAACAGGTAAAACATACATTAACTTTGAAGCAAGAAAGAATTAATTAAAATCTCACAATCACCTTGTCAAGAAGAGATTTCACATGTTTATCAAGAAAAAGTCTTGTTTCTTGATATAAACGATCAGCAAGTGGCTCAGGATAGGCAACACAAAGTGAATAAACATCACTGAAAATGTTTGAAAAGAATATACAATATGTTTGGATTTGGTGACAGAAAAAGAATGTGCAAATTCATTGCAAAACAAATATACTTCATTGACCTAAATATAAAACATATCAATTTATAACCTTCAATGCCAAAAATGTATTACACATAATAGTTAAACATTTAATTGATTTATAGAATAACCCAGAAAAATATAAGAAGACACATACTACACTTAAATAGCTTAATTAACATAAATGAATTTAAACCATAACTTAATACTCGGTACTGATTTGATATGCCATTGTGTTCGCACAAATAAATAAAAAAATTGACACTTTCGAGGCAAAGGAGTGAAGGTTATAAATAAAATAGACTAGATGACTTGCTAGAAGAAGGAAAGACCTAAGTAAAAGTAAAATTTGAACACAAATTCTTCCAATATAAAATAATATATAAGTTTAAATTTTCTTTACCTGAATCTATCATTCCAAGTTGACCGTGGCACATTTCCAAGGGTTATTACCCCTTTCACTGTTTCTTGCAAAACATCCCATGTCTCTTGAAAATCCACTTTTTTGGGTTTCAGAGACATTATATATTAGTGGAGAAAAAACATACTACCTATGGATAAAATATGAATATTGAGAATAAAATACCAATTGATATGGATTTAAAAAAAATAAACGTTTCTTTAAAACACTAAAAGATTAAGCTGGAATATCAGATAGATTAAACTAAAATTATGTTAACATTTTTATCAGATGAAACCTAATATTGGGTAAAATATAATTAAAAGCCAAAACGGTGATTAATGAATAAATAGCTCACTCGAGGACAAAGATATCTTCCACACAATTCCAATATCGGGCCTAAAATCGTAATACGTATGAACTTCACATGAAAATCTAACTCACAAACAGGAACCCACCACACTTGTATTCTGGGTACTGATCATGCAAAAACGAATACATACTGACCAGTGCAGCCAGATTAGGGTTCATACTAATGTTGTATAGATATAGTAATTTGATGATTTTTATAATATGTTCTACCATGTGAAATTTCTATAAGTTAAAATTTTCATTTTTTTTCTAATTTTATATATTAAAACTTAATGTGAGATAATTTTCCAACTTGGCGATTAAATGAATGAGTCAAGTGTGATAACCAACATAAAACCTACTCGTCAATAAATGTGTTTTTGAAATATGTAAATATTTCAGCGCTCCCTGTTTTCGCAGTTAGCTATGTGATGTCTTCAACTTTTGATTAATTTAAACATACCACATTTTATTTGTTAAACACAATGACTGAAGAAAAAGATCCTGAAGTACATGAAATTGTACTTGAACCTGATGCTGAACTGAGGTTCGAAGTGGAAAATAAATCGGATACCATCACCTTAGAGGTAAGGTTCTTCATTTTATAAAAATGTATCATAGTAATATTAAGTACCAAAAATATCTTTACTTTCCATAAAGTAAAACAGTATACTTGTTTTATTCGAGAGGATTGCAAACTAGTGAGTTAGACAGTTACTTAGGTCTTGGGCTCAAGGGGCTATATAGTAACCACTATTGGTGATTGGCTCTAGTTTATTCTACTATACCATGAAAGACACCTTTTTGAATGATAAATAGGAAAGTAATGGTTTTTGAAGATACTCAGCTAAGATTTGATTGACAAAATACATCAAGTAAGGTTTAGGGTTTGTGATGTCAGTCGTACAACTTTGTCACATAAAAATTTTACTTTGCAGTGTATACATGTGTAGATTTGACTTAATATTTCTTACAGTCCAAATGACACTCATCTGGGACCAAGTCCCTTAGAACAAAAACAATAAACTAGAAAAATATATGCTATCTTTCCTCTACTCATAAGCTACTTTCCAAAGTTATTTTTTTTGTTTCCTACTGGATCTTGTATCCATGAATCCTCTTTTTACTTGATGAAAGTGTAGTATACGTTATCGATTATAATGTATCGAGGGAGAACAGATGTTTTAATAATTGGATGACAGGTTAGGTAAAATGTGAGTTGGATATGTTTTGTGATTAAAAATAAAGATTTGGATTGAAGCATCTTTTTCTGTTTTAACTATGGTTAAAGACATTACAAATGGCGACGAGGATGGGATCCTGTTAGCAACAATCGTTGGCTAAAAGTTGCAGGGGTGAGTGTTGTCTTTATTTTAGTCATTGAGTTCTAAATATGAGTGAAGGAGTGATCGTCGGACAGTTGCGGGAATTCTCCCTTTGCAACGAGTGGCAAGTGTACAAACCGCGTATGGAAAGTTTTTTTAAGGCGAATAAACATTTTTTTAAGACCGAGGACCTAAAACGCGACACGTTTCTAAACGCAATGAGTGAAGATGCTTTCAAATTATTAACAAATTTAGCTATTCCAGGAAATCCAGAGTCTACCTCTTATAAAGAATTAGTTGTATTGTTGGATAAGCATTTCTCCAAGACAGAGTCGGTGTTTGCATCACGTTACAAATTCTACAACGCTATCAGAGAGCACAATGAGACTGTTAATGAATGGATTGCCCGACTTCGTAATCTGGCTGGTAATTGTAAATTCGGCGATTACCTAAACAAAATGTTAGTCGATAGATTCGTGATTGGGATGCAAAAAAGCCCAGCTCGTGACCGTTTATTTGAAGAAGACGCTGAAAAACTTACGATCGCGGATGCTGTTCGCATTGCTACCAGTAAAGAAATCACGGAACAGCAGTACAGTCTTTTGGATGTCAAAAAAGAAGCTATAGGGTTTTGTAAGGGTGAATGTTCACAACATTCAAAAAACTCAGTTACCGACTCGTTAGCTACAGGTATCGGTAAAAATAAAGATTTTGGTTATCGTAGTTCGTCTGGAACAGAGAGAAAAAGATGTTCTGTTTGCGGTTATACTAACCACGAAGTTTCAATGTGTAAATTCAAAAATTACTCTTGCAATAAATGCTTTCAGGTGGGGCACTTAGCAAAAATGTGTCCGAAAAATTACAAGTTTAATTCGTCAGGAAGACCCCAGAACCCACCTATTAATGATAGGTATAAATCAAGTAAGGAAAAAACGCATTTTGTGTCAGAAGATCTCAGTGAACAAGTAGAGTTTTTATATCGTATTGAGGCTACTGGAGATAAGGAATTAGGTTATCATGTTAACCTTAAGTTGAATCGAAATACTGAAATATCTTTTCAGATAGACACAGGATGTCTGAGTACTATTGTACCACTATCTGTGTATAAAGAAAACTGCACACATTTGCCATTGTTGTCTACTGAAAAGACTTTCGTGTCATATTTCAATGAAAGATCTCGACCACTAGGTGCAGTAAACGTTTCCGTTGAATATATGAATCAAGAATATCAGGATATGACGTTTTATGTGGTAAACTCGACCGGGCCTCCACTACTAGGGAGATCGTGGTTTGAGAATCTTGGGTTCAAAATTGTTGGTCCTAATAGTAACAGTACAGCTCAACCACTGCTGTTCAATAGTGATTTGCCAACCGTGTTGTTAGAGGAAGTGGTACAGAGATTTCCCGAAGTTTTTACGGATCGACTAGGAAGGTTCAATGAAGGAAAAGTTAAATTGGATTTGATACCTAATGCGAAACCCAGGTTCATTAAAGCAAGACCGGTTCCTTTTGCCATGCAAGCTGGTGTTAATGCAGAGATCGACCGTTTGGTTCATGAGGGAATTCTGGAATCAATCGATTACAGTCCATGGGGATCACCAATCGTCCCAGTATTAAAGAAGAATGGTTCGATCCGTATATGTGGGGATTATAAATTGACAGTGAACCCCAACCTTCTTATCGATCAACACCCACTTCAACGAGGAGAAGATCTTTTTCAAAGGGTACAAGGTTGCTCGATTTTCGCAAAACTGGATCTCTCACATGCTTATCAACAGTATGAAGTCGACGAAGAGTCACGCGACGTTCTTACAATAACAACTCAGAAGGGTTTATTTTGTTATACTCGTTTGCCTTTTGGCATCGCTTCAGCTCCGAGTAAATTCCAGAAAGCAATGGATGCTTTGCTTTCAGGATTGGAAGGCACTTCAGTCATGATTGATGATGTATTGATAGGAGCCCGCAATGTTGAAGAGTTGCGAACTAGAGTTTTCAAAGTACTAGAAAAACTTCGAGAAGCAGGACTCACGGTGTCTATCAAGAAATGTGAGATTGGAAAAACCTCAATCGAGTATCTTGGTTTCAGAATTGATGCTCAGGGGTTACACACAACCGATGATAAAGTTCGAGCGATTTTAGAAGCCCCAATACCGAATGATGTTAAGGAACTCCAGCGCTTTTTGGGGGTAGTAAACTTTCTGTCAAAGTTTCTACCGGATATCGCATCAATTTTATCACCACTTTACTGTTTGCTGAGAAAGGAGAACCCTTGGAATTGGAGCGTTCAATGTGCTCAAGCTTTTGATAAAATCAAGAGGCTAATTCAAGAACACCGAAATCTTGTTCATTATAATCCAGACTACCCAATTCGATTAGCGGTGGATGGCTCTGACTTTGGATTGGGTGCAGTAATATACCAGCGATATGGAGATGGATTGGTTCGTCCACTAGCATTTGCCAGTCGTACGTTGTCTCAAGCCGAGAAGTCTTACTCTCAGCTACATAAGGAGGGGGCAGCCTTGATGTTTGGAATTAGTAAATTCCATAGTTACTTATACGGACGGAAGTTCATTTTGGTGAATGATAATAGGCCTCTACTATCGATTTTTGGACCAAAGCATGGTATTCCAACCTGCGCAGCAAATAGGTTGCAGCGATGGGCACTAGTTCTATCTAATTACGTGTATGATGTAGAATGGGTAAATTCTGAAAAAAATATCGCCGATTGGTTTTCTAGAGCACCACTTCCTGACTGTCCAAAGTCAAATGAGCCTGACCTATGTATCAACTACATTTTCGACGCTTGTAGCGACCTTCCATTGAACTACAAGACAATTTTGGCTGCAACCAAGAAGGATAGCATCCTTATGAAGATTATCACCTTTTTAAAGTTCGGATGGCCTGACAAAGTTGAACCTAAATTTGAGCAATATTTCCGGAAAAAGGACGAGTTGTTTGTAGAAAAAGATATACTTTTATGGGGGTACCGAGTTGTTGTGCCCACTACGTTGCGACAACAGGTTCTGAAGGAGCTTCACGCGTCTCATATGGGGATGGTAAAAGTAAAATCCCTTGCTAGATCGTATGTGTGGTGGCCAAATTTGGATAAGGATGTCGAAGAGACCGTGCGATTTTGTCATGCCTGCAACGCTACAAAGGACAACTCCCCAAAGGCAACTCTAGTACCATGGGAATGGCCAGCTAATCCTTGGCAGCGACTTCATATAGATTATCTAGGGCCATTGCAGGGACGATATTTCTTTGTCATCATTGATGGTCACACAAAGTGGATCGAAGCTTTTTCCACACATTCCATGACCACAGAAACCACAATGAAGCTCTTGAGACAGGTATTTGCCCGTTTCGGGTTGCCCGAAACCATTGTTGCTGATAATTATTCTGCGTTCGACAGTGAGACGTTTACTAATTTTCTTCAGCACAATGGTGTTGACCTCAAACATGGAGCCCCATATTCACCAAAGACTAATGGGGCAGCAGAGAATGCTGTACGCTCTATTAAACGCAGTTTGAAAGCAGCTCTTGTAGATTCTTCAGCTTCAGATTTGGATTTGAGTTTAAATAGATTTCTATTAGATTATCATAACACGCCACATATTACAACTGGAGTTTCCCCCGCTCAGGCGTTGATTGGTCGTCAGCTAAGGACCAGACTTGACCTCCTACGACCTCCTGCTACGTCTACTAAGGTGCAAATGGCTCAGGAAAAACAAGTAAATGCGTATCGTGGGTCACCTACAGTTGCTGATTCTTATCAGAAAGGAAGCTCAGTATATGTCCGAAATTATAGGAAGTCAGAGGAAAAATGGATTGCAGCATCAGTGGTTAGGTGCTTGGGACCTCGAAGGCGTCGAGTTTTCGTCCCATCTTTAAATAGACATTGGACTAGGCATGTGGACCAGATTCATGGGACATCTACTTCACAAGAGTGTCTGCCGACATCTTCAACTTTTGAGGAACCTACTCAGGACACTGATGATAGCAAGGTGGAGCCAACTGAGGAGACCCCAAGCAATCAAGACATTGAGTCACCTCGCCCACAACGGATCAGAAAACCGACTGCAAGGCTGATCGAAGAAATGTGAATTAATTTTAGCGTTATGCATTTTTGATTTTACTTTCTTTTTATATGTCAATTTTGTAATTTGTTTTTTTTTCATATTTATATTTTGTCATTTTTTCATTTCACGATTTTGTAATATTTTTGTTCAATTGTAATTATTCCATATTTTCTAAATTAGAGGGGGGAGAATGTAGTATACGTTATCGATTATAATGTATCGAGGGAGAACAGATGTTTTAATAATTGGATGACAGGTTAGGTAAAATGTGAGTTGGATATGTTTTGTGATTAAAAATAAAGATTTGGATTGAAGCATCTTTTTCTGTTTTAACTATGGTTAAAGACATTACAGAAAGAACATACAAGTTCATTTGGTATATGATCAACTTAGTGTACATTACCTTGTAGCAGTTAATTAGTGCTTGGGCTGTTCTCTGTTGTTGTCTTAGATTTGTTATTTTGAAGGACTCGCAAAGATATAGATGAATTATGAATAATTATTTAACAGTAATTAAAATCATGTTGTCTATAGTGAAGTCTTGTATTATCATTCTTATTAGAAATTAAACAATGGTAGTTTGATAAATTATGATAAATTACAAAAGGAGTATGAGTGTTATTATTTTCGCTCGAATATAAAATGGAGGGGGAAAGCTCAATAAGTTGGGGTTTAGAGCCTGAATTCAAGTTTGTCTACAGTTCGAAATGTATTCTAAATATCGATATTCTGAACATTGATTTCCTTTTCTCTCTTGTAGAAAATTATCATATTAATTATTATTAAACTTTGTTTTCTATGGCATGACAGGCTGTGTAGGCCCTTGGCCGCGTGGTGTAATCTTGTGGGAGACTTTACCCTCCACGTTTCTAGATGAAATTTTCTAGGGTGGAGTCATCACTCTCTATGCCTATTATAGTGAGTGGCAACCAGTAAGCCCGGGGAGAGGCTGTAAGTGAATCCCCATTTAATTATATCCTTCTGGGACTGGGATTCAAACTCACAACCTTTAGCTTGCGAGACTTGCGAGCTAGCCACTTAGCCACTAGCTCCCCTATTATTAAACTTAACTTTCTGGAACCTAGATAAATGACTACACTTAACTATTTTCTTTTTAATTTAGCTTCAGTTAATTTGTGAACTTCAAAATCCATTTTTTCTAGAAATAAAGGAATCCCAGGGATGGGATTAAGCTCATACAGAACTATAATCTATTCATATTACTTTTAATTAAAATAATCATATGAAATCCTTTGTAACAACTTAATTGATTTCAAAGAAGTGATTTTATTGGGTTGTGGGTTAAATTTGATTAAGAGTTCTCTTCCTATAATGCTGATAGCTTGATAAACCTTCAGATTCAACTTGATCTCTTATGTATGTCTCAGCCTTTTTCAATTCTCCTGATGTTTACCCATTAGCTGACAACTTTTTACCAACCCAACCATTATGGTTCTTTTCTTTTTACCTATTCCATATTTTTGTGTAAATAAAAATGTTTTATTTAGTGATTCTTGGGGCTAAAAAGTGGTTGATAGTTTTCATATTATTTTTAGTTAAATTTTAAATAAATCGAAGCCTAGTTAATTTTCAAGTTTCCTCAAAATTTACTGTTATTTTACAACCCATTTCTATGCTTGTATGTAATATTCTATTACATTATTTTTTAAAGGACATTTTGTTAATATTTATCAATTCTCACTCCTCTAATTAACAGGTTCTATATTATTATATCAATATGATGTATATGGTGTAAATAACAATTTTTACTTTATTTAACGAAGATAAACAAAAATGTCATATTCATTCTGACTAAATGTTAAATATTTTCTCCAAAAACTTCTAGCTTAAAGTTGGTTTGGCTGAGATATTCGGTACTGAGCTGGTTAAAGGAAAACCATACACATTTACCACCGGAGCTAAGCTTGCTGTTTTTACTTGGCAAGGATGTACTCTCGAGCTTCGTGGGAAAAGAAATTTATGTTACATCGCCAAAGAAACTCCAATGGTAATGCTTTGAATTTTTATATTAACTTTTATCTTCATTAGTATTATATATTGCCTTACTAAGTATATATGTTTATTTTTAGATGTTCTATTTGAACTGCCATGCCTGCCTAGAGCAGCTGAGAATGAAGGCTGAAACTGAATCCGAAGTGAAGCGAGGCCCTATAACGATGGTTGTAGGTCCGACTGATGTAGGAAAATCTACTGTCTCTCGTATTCTTCTAAATTATGCAGTGCGTATGGGTAGAGCTCCAGTTTATGTTGATTTAGATGTTGGTCAAGGTCAAATTTCAATTCCTGGTGCCATTGGTAAGTTGTTCCTTATTACTATAATTTTATAGTTAGAAAACATCTCAGACAATTGATTTTAGTATGGTTGGTTTTTTGATATTTCTTTGCTTATTGAATGTTAATATTGATGCTCCATCTCTGACAGCTGGTATATATTACATTTCCTTTTGCACATCTCCTTTGTACTAGCAAAAATGTTAGTATACAGAAGGGGTACTCACTACGTTTGCTATAGCATGCTATTTGTGTTGTTTTGCTAAACCTGTCGAGTTTCTACAGTTATTTCCTGTATAAAATTGATGGGTTTAGCACAATAGCACAAATAGCATGCTGTAGCAAACGTAGTGAGTACCCCTAATATTAGGGGTACTCACTACGTTTGCTATAGCACATTTCATGATGTTTGGAGAATTTTTACTGACAGTAGACAACCCATTAATACAATCCCTGGAGTATTTCTTTAGCCATTTAACCCTCCAAGTCCGAGAACTATTTTTGTTAAAATTTTTTATTTTTTCACTCTCACTTATGTTCCATGTTACCCCCTGAATATGGAAAAAATTTGCGTTACGGATATGTCACACTAGGCTCTGGAGGGTTAAATGAGTAAAAAAATCTATAAAACAATTATTTAATTTTGAATTATGTTTGTTCATTCGTTCTTTGAATTCTAAAAGTGAAAACAGTCATTGTTGCTAGTTTTGCTAGTATTTTTTCTGTTTATTTTGGGAAGTACAATAAACAATTTAAAACAAGTTTGAGCTTTCTTTTTTTAATGTTCCGGTTATTGAACTTTAGAAATGGTTTGAAAATGTAGCGTTCTTGTGTGTACAAAGGTGATGCATTTTAGCAAAGGCAACAGCTCCCAGCCAACAGAAGTAGCACATGTTGCACTACGCATTCTTATCAATGATAATAAAGTAAAGAAATATTTTTAAAAAATAGCCGTACTGAAATAAATTTTTCATTATGTTGCTCGCTCTTGTTTATGTATTTTCATCTTTCTCAATTTATTGATTACTATTTTAAATTTTTTTTTTACTGCCTATTCTTCTCTAAAATGTTATGTTTTAAATTTTGTGATCAGTTCTTCCTCTTTCAAAGAAATTTTCAGCTATACATCAACATGGTGGGAAACAACATATCATTTATTTTATATTTATGTTTAATTTGTTTCATTTTGTACCTTTAATACTCTTTCTTCTTATTTTATTAATTTCTTCTTATTCTCAAGAACTTCTTTTCAATTTCTGCTCAAAGTTCACCTGTTACGTTTCCAATTTCCATTATTTGATTTCATCTATATTCAGAGAACTGATGAAACTGAAGCACATTATAATTTCAATAAATTTGAGATGTTGATTTCCAGTTAACATATTTTAAAATAAGGATATTAATATTAAGTAATAATATTAATTACCCTCATGAGTAAGAGAAATGTATGAAAAAAACATACTTTTTATGTTTATGATATCAAAATATAATGATAACAGTCAGTAATTTTATCCAAATTGATTTACAAATTTTTGGTATGCTTTTAGGGTCTGCAGAGAATGTTTAGGGTTTTAAAATATATGTTTTCCACTACTGCAATATTCTTATGCTTTGTTTTTTAATGTTTTTATTACAGGTGCTATTTTAGTTGAAAGACCTGCAGATGTTGAAGAAGGTTTTCCACATAATGCACCCCTTGTTTACCATTACGGGCACACAAACATGGATAAAAATACTCAAACATTTAATCTTTTAGTAAATAAAATGGCAGAAGTAGTTCATGAGCGTCTACAAACCAATAGAAAATGTAAGAATTGAGCAGCTTTTAGTTAATATATATTTTACTGAAAAGTATAAATTAAAAATTATGTTTGTTTTGTTTTTTAGCCAACATTTCAGGTATAATAATTAATACCTGTGGTTGGGTTAAAGGAGAAGGTTATAGACATCTTACTCATGCTGCACAAGCGTTTGAAGTAGATATAATTCTTGTTCTCGATCAAGAGAAGCTATATAATGAGCTCGTTAGGGATATGCCCAACTTCGTTAAGGTTGTACTACTCCCCAAAAGTGGTGGGGTAAGTTATTTATTTTTCATTTGAAAAACCTATTATTATTTTCTATTTGAGTTGCAACATCCTTGAAATAAAAAAATTATATTTTATAGGTTGTTGAACGCACCAAGAAATTTCGTATGAATTCGAGAGATGCTAGGGTAAGAGAATATTTTTATGGTGGCAAAACCCCACTGCACCCTCATAGCTTTGATGTCAAATGGTCTGACTTGAGGGTGTACAAAATAGGTGCTCCTCCGTTGCCAGATTCCTGTATGCCCCTCGGAATGAAAGCTGAAGATAACATGACAAAACTTGTTGCAGTTCAGCCTGGTAAATATTATTTCCAGTTCCTCATTACTTCTATAATTATTTTGATTGGTTGTGTTACTATTAAATTAATATTGTTGATGCTTCTTTCATTTTTTTATTGTTCAATAGCTTTTATTCAATTAAGTTCCTATAAAGCCTCCTTTAATTTTTCTAGATGAGCTTGTGTTTCAGTAGGTTTCATTATAATATCAGAGAGATTCTTCTCTATGACTATCACATTAAAAAACAAAATTATTATAATAATACTAAATTTAATTTGATCTGTTTAAGACAATTTATTTAAGGTGAATCTTAATTGAATGAAATAATCCAAAATTATAAACTCAGAATAAATACAAGGTATAACTAATGTATTTAAAGTAACATGTAGAAGGGTATTCCTGGTCACATAATATTCAGCCAACCCCTTCTCCCCCCCCTTTTACGAAATTACACATCTGTTCATTTAAATGTACTACTCATTACTGGATTTTCATCACTGTAGTTTACTTGTATTTTGTAGTCGAGATTTTATTATTTTTTACTTTCACTTATAGTAAAGGAAAGTATTGTGATGATATTGTGAGTGTGAAAATTTTTTAATTCCAGTTTACAACAGAAATACACGTTTTAGGGTCTCCTGATCCCAAATAACCAAGTTGTGTGAAAAGGTCTGTGTGTGTGTGTGGTAAGTCTATTACAAAAACGAAATGTCTTATGAAATAGAAATTTCATATTTAAGATAACTACATGCCTGAGATGTTAACCATCTTTTTTGCCAAAATCAGCTGACCTTAAGTACTAATTAATACCATACATTTTGCAACTTTTTATGATTTTCTCGAAAAGGGCTCAAACGATTGTGATTGAACTCCCTATATCGATGTAAAATATAATGGGCTTTATTAATATCATGCAAGTTTTATTCTGATTGAAATAGTCTGACAAGGTTTAAATGCCAATATTTAAAATTGTCTTCCTCTGAAGTACCTTTAATTTTGTAGATTCGAAAGGTTATGTTGTTAGCATTGATAAAAAATGGATAAATATAAAAGTTAAACCATTTCAATATCCAACTAAAGAAGAAAAGAGCAAAAATATTTTTTATATAATTTTTGTTTATTTTAAGATAAGAACAATAATAAAGAGTATTATGTACTGTTGGAAAGCTAAAGATTTAAAATATTATCTTATAAAAAAAAAATTATAAAAGTTAATGTAAAGCCTATCAAACTAACTGATAGTTGTAGATAATAATATAATAGATTATTTAATAAAACAAATGTGTTAAGAGAACAGGGCCCTTAAACTATTTTAAGTGCTGCCCTCTAGTGAGCAGCAACACAATCAGGGGACATAACACCACCTAGTGGTAGCTGGAGGTACTACTCTGCCAAAAAAGACAGTACCTGAAGTTCAAGTAATTGGCATAATATTTATATTAGATGTTTCATGCTTTTAGGTCCCAACCTTCTCCATCACATATTGGCTGTAAGTTTTGCCAGCTCAACTGATGAAGATGTCATCACTACCAATATTGCAGGCTATATTTGCGTGTATGTATTATATAATTTATGTATCATTATTGATCAAAGAAAAATTTATATGTGTATATTAATGAGATATTTTCTTTTTAGGACAAATGTAGATGTGGAAAACCAGACTCTTACGGTTCTATCTCCTCAACCTAGACCTCTACCAGACACACTTCTAATTTTGTCTGATGTTCAGTTTATGGATAGTCATTAATATGATGACATTATTATGTCATATATGATGACAACATGATGTCATTATTTTAATTTGTGATTTATTTTAAATATTTGTTAAAATAAAGTTTTTATACCATTAAGTGTCAGTAATTGAAAATAATACAGTAATTATTACTTTATTCTTCCACCATAAACTCTTATTTCATTAGATGTTCGTATTAGGGGACATTTTCAAATTATTTAGTATTTTCATCATTAGTGGAGTATCACCAGTGAAATTGAAACCTTCAAGGATTGAATGCACAATCTGATTTATTTTATTGTTGATTATTTCTAATCTGCTATGGTTGAGGGCAATGAGTTATAGAATAGAGTGTCATCATCCGATTAATTAAAAAAAATATATCCATAAAAAAGCGAAGTCAATAATTATTATGATTCTAACATATCTCTTAAAAAATTATATAAAATGTAAAGAGTTTGAGGGAACATTAAGATAGTTTGTTGTTAATAAAAATGTATAAATATAAGTTCATGGTTTATTTTGTTTGTGTTGTGAATGCAAACTACATTTACCATGTTCCATCTTATCAATGAAAATATTAATTTTTCTTACTGGATCGTCTTGAAATCAACAAGGAAATCTATACTGATTGTCAGAATAAGTAATTTTTTTTCGATGTAAGTTCATATACAAACATAAATCAGATAATAATTTGTTTAAAATGGGGGCTAATTACTCTCCATCCAAAACAAAAAAAAAATAAAATAAAATAATATTATATATATATATATATATATACACACACATATACATATATGTATACATTTTGTATTGTTTCATTATTTTCATGACCTTAAATCAAACCAGTCAATATTCTTAATATTTTAAGAAATTTGATTATATACCATTCATTTCTCAATCTAAACCAGAAATAGCTTTTAGTGAACAGTTTGTCGCAAATGATCATTACTCACTTATTAAAAATGGCTTTTTTATTTCAAAGATGTTTATGAGGCAGGAACTGTCTATATAAGAACATGAATAAGCTAGGTATTTCCAAAAACTTGGTTATAGTTTATAAGGGTACGTATGATCCTAGATACAGAAAAAAAGGAAATTGTATTTTTTATATTAAGGTAGCTGACGTAGATCAGTGAGTCTCAACCTATTGTTTATTTTTTTAAATAAAATAAATCACCGAATAAAATAAACAACAAGCTGAATCTCTCAGAAAAACAGAAATAAAGAATGAAGATACGGTGGTGGAAAAGAAAACGCCCAAGAATAAATGGTAGATCTGACATGTTCCAAGATGAATGATTCCAAAAACAGTTTCCATTCTCGAGTTTTTTAGCTACATATAGATCTGGTTATATTCAGATTTGCTACGTTGGCAATTTACTTCTGTAATATTTGGGGATATTTCTAACTGCTCTTGATTCCAAAAAATTTTATACATGCATATCTCTGCCAGATCTTATGCAGTAAAGGGAAAAGAATATTCGTTAAAGGTTGGGTGTCTCCCAGGACTACTTCAGACAATCCACAGTTTATTAAGGAAAATTCTACTAATAATGGATCTAAAATTTGTGTGCTTTAACCAATTCTGACGGTATGCAACTAATATTTTTTATTTTTCTCTGTGAAGCTTATTGATTGGTACACCATGAAAATTTTTAGTTTTAAATTAAAAAGAGTCCAACGAATTCCTCTTTTTTATTTGTAACTGAAGTAATACCAACAACTAATAAGTTGAAATGTTCCTATAGAGACATTTTTATGACATAAATTATATTTTTTAATAATATGTCTTTAATTATATTATTCTTTGAATAATTTATTATTAAGGCTGTATTTGTTTTATGAATGAAGATATAATTTTCATAAGAATATTATATTGCTATGAATTTTGGTAAATGTAATGTAGAACACACAAAAATAATATTAGCTGATTAGCCTTTTTATAATTTGATAAAATAAATTATTTAATGTTTGTTTGTTAGGTAACATTAATAATTAAACATTTATTTTTATTGCTTCCCTTTATGTATTTTTAAAAATGATTAATAAGAAGAACTTTTACCTAACTCATTGGATGAATCTCACATGATTGATTAAATTACATGTGCTTCTCCACAGATGTCATAGTAGGTTTGAAGTGACAGGGATTTTTTGTCTTCTTAACTGTTAACCTTTTGATTAAATAACTACTAAAGGGGTAAAATATTCAACATTAGTAACACCTGATTGAATAATGGTTATTTAAAATTTAATTAAGTTTAATAAAGTTTCTATATGTCCATGCTGAAAAAATTGTCGGATAAGTTAGATGCCATTTTGAATGAGGAAGAAGTAGAAAATGAAACACCACAATACCGCTCGGAAACTAAAAATGTCAAACACAAAAAAAAAGAAAATAAACCCAAGCAAGGAACTCAAAATGATGAGTGGGAGGATATAGATGAGGAAGATGAAATTCCTTTATTGGTACATACATTAATAATGTGGTAGTTAGGTTATGTCCAAATTATTATATATTAATTGATGTAATAGTAATTTTTTTTTGTTGAGTAATTCATTATTTTAAATATTGGACTAACTATTTTTACACTAATACTTGTTAAGTTCAGAACTACTCGTTTCTTATCTTTCATTTAATTTTAAATAAATGACTGATTATAAATAGATTTAACTTATATGTGTGTTTACCAACTTTTCAGTATTGATTGTTTTGTGTTTGTTACACAAATCTTATTTATTATATTGTATATATTATTTATTAAATTGAGGGAACATACTTAATTAAAAATATAATACCTTAATTATTAAATAGATTAATAAATATTTAAGTATAATAGGAGCTAATCATTTTAGAATTTTGGTAAAAACATCAAAATGAAGAAGCCAGCCGACCCTTTGTTTCCTAATGATGTAACAGTACCAGAAGCATCACCCAAAGTAAAATATTTTTTTGCTAATGAATTTATTTATGAACTAGTTGGTTGCTGGATCAGTATTTAATCTTTTTTGGAATCTAATCTAACCTAACATTGTTCATGACTCAATCATTTAAAATTATTAAGGACTGAATAAAGTTTTATTTTAGCATCTATGTTGACTTGTTCTGTGTTAGTTTTTATTATTGAGTAAACCCTCTTCCAATCCATGTTTGTTGCAAGACTGGTGGGTGTATCTTGTCCCGCATTCCTGAATCAGCAACCTTAGTAATTTATAATAAATATTCTCTTAATAATCATTGCCTTGATACCTTATTTATTCATTTTTACTCCTTAGAAGTCAAAGTTAAAATCAAAATCATTAAAAGATGTAAAAGATAGCATTGTAGATAAATCAGATGAGTTGAAGATAAATTCAAATGCATTACCTCCTGTATTGAAAGAACTCAAACACTGCGAAGGCTTTGTTGAAGCCAAGATGGTTGAATTGAGTAAGAAGATAAGAGAGCTTAATGCTCAGTTGAGTAGTACACAAAACAAACTAAAAATTGCAGAATCTCGTGTGGCTTCACAAGGTAAGTTCGCTTTTATTATTACTTAATTTTTTATCATTTCAATTAATAAAAACACATTTTTATAAAGTATTTTCTATTCTTCAGATATTGTGTTTTTCCTTCAGAATCAATACAAAAAGAAAGTATGTTGCCTAAAGAGGTATCAGAAGACAAGGTATCTCAACTCGAATCAGAGTTAAAAGATTTGAATGATAAATACCAGGCGTGTAACACGAAGTTATGCGAAGCTAGAAATCAGGTTCAACAACACAAGCATGAAATAAAGCTCTTACATAAGGTATGAGCTTTTGATTATAATTCATATAATCTCTTAATATTTTCTTATTATTGTGTATGGATTCTTATAAATAACTTATTCTATCTTCCTAAAAAGCTGTTATTATTTTTCTTCCTCTAAGGCTCTGGCCAGTGAAGTTGGTGATAATTTCTCTGTCCATACTGTTACTAGTGATGGTTGGAGAGGTAGGGCTCAGCTGATTTGCAGTTTACAACAAAAAGTATCTGAACTATCAGAAAAACTATCATTGACTAGCATACCATCCATTGAAAAGTCTGTATGTGAGTATCAAAACCATAACTGTTACATCATGTTTATGAGTTGTGAAAAATGAGATCTTTGACTAGACACACTGTAATACTCGTCTTGATTAAATTTTAATTTGAAGAAATGAAATTTTAATTATAGCGGCAGTACAGTCATTTGAAAAAAGTCAAGACAAGGAACGTATAGCATTACTGACAAAAGAACTCGAAGAGCTGAAAGTTCAGTTAAATGAAACAAAAAATAAAGGAGATCAGGCCCGGGCAAGGGTCAATGTACTTTCAGCAGATATTTCAGTTTTAAGGACCAAGTATGAGACCCTCGTTAATAAAAACGATGAAGATATTAAACTAATTAATACATTAACTGTTAGTACTTTTTTTGTTTACTTAATTTTAGTTGTATTATGTTTTCCATTCTTTCATAATGATAATTTGGTCCAATTTTAGAATAAACTAGCAAATATATCACAAAAAAATCATGAAAAAGAACTTCATTTGGTGAAAGTACATGATGATCAATTAGCAGCTCTGAACACAGAACTCAAACAGGTATTTAATTTTATAATGAGTCTGTGTCATATTTTTTACATACATTTTAGATTATTATTTTGAATATTATTAGGATAGATTTTCAAAATATTGTACGTTTCAAATAGTTTCCAATCCATTCCAATAATGCATATTAAATTATATAACTATGACATATTGAATTGAGAATGGATAAGGGCCCGTTAGGTTCGCATAACCTAGGGGTCTCTATTTGCTCAATCTTGTCCTGTTTGGAACCCCTGTTGTCCAGGTTTGGGTGACGTGTGAATAATTTGTTGATACCTTACTTTTATGGATATATATCCTGGTATTATATCATTACATGTCACCAAATTAAGTTTTAAAAAAATATATTCTTCATACTGGAGTGCTTGCCAATGGACAGTTCCCTTTATGTTTTTTTCATGTAGCATATTTACTTGTTGCATTTTAAATACCGTTGTAAATTCCGATAAATAATAATATGCATGCATATATTTATTTAAAATTGGGTTTTGCAATTTTCTCATATCCCGGTCCTCAAAAAAGGTTATTTGAATGCTCGAATGGGCCATCACGTTTCATCCATTCTCATGATGTGTCCATACCAAAGCAATATTTTTTTACTCATGCCATTGAGAATGTTGAGTTCAGCTCTTACCATGTTTCTTATTACCACATTTGGGACTTTCTGCCGCCTGTTCATGGCGCACCTTCTCCAGAAATCCGTTTCTAGAGCCAATTGCATTTTCTTACTGTCCATGATTCTGACCCATATATAATGTTGTGCCAACCAAGAATGAGTGGTATATCTCTCTTTTGGTTTTGAGAGGAACCTTTTTTATTCCATAATATACCGTTCAGAAGACCTATTATCTTTTTACCATTAGTACTTTGGATTTGGATGTCATTTTGTACTGTGCCGAACCTGTCAATCATCACTCATGGATAATTGAAAGTAGTACTTTGTGGGATTGTCCAATCTTCTGTGCAAGGGGATGAAACAGAGGATTTGAAAGCAATGTATTCCGTTGTTTTGGTGCTTATTTCCAGGCCACACTATGTGTACACTTTGTGGAGTCTCATAATACATTTAATATCATATTTATCTGTTGATATGACAATCTGGTCATACATCACTGAAGTATTAACTTCCGACCTTAACTCCCATCCATCGACATCTTTATTTCCATGATTCTAGTACCTGTTCAACATAAATATAGAAAAATGTCGGAGACAAGCTACATCCTTGCTTTAATCATTTTGTAAGGAAAGATTCTGAGATATTTCTCACAATCTTTACCCTTGATTCTGCTACAATATACAAACTTTTCATGGCTTTTGTAGGGCCTCTACCAATCTCCATCAGATTCAGGGTTTCCCACAATTTCTTTAAAGGGGCACCGTCATAACATAGAGTAAACAATTGTTTGGTATTATGATAGTAATCAATCCTCCATGTTGTAAATAGATTTCTAATACCAAATAATATGGAATTTTTATATTCAGGAAAGAGTGAAAACTGACCAACTTCAAAAGATAGTTACTGAAAGAGATGCTAGAATAAAAAAACTAGAAGAGAAAATACAGGATTGTCATCAGCAGGAATGCCAACTGAATGCCCAGTTAGTTTTATAAATCATTCTCAGTTATCAGAGTTTATGAGCCTCAAAATAAATAATGTTATGATTAATTTTCAGAATGAATGCTAATCCCAGACCCCAAACTGGCTTAGGCTCTGAAAGGCCAACTACACAACAGTCTGTGAGTAGAACCTGCTATTATTAAATTTAATCTCATTATCTATGTTGAATTAACAAAATAAAAAATTAATAATACTAAAAGAAGATATGAAATTTATCATTAAAAAAGAAAGAAGTATAAATTCTAATTGCTGGAAGGAATTAGTCCGGGTGGCGGTCATTAAATGAAACAACTAAATAGTTTCAACTATTTTATTGTTTGCCATATCGTTCCAATATTGTTTATAAAATTTCATGTACAGATTGTGATGTATCCTATGTAGGAGAAACCAAAAATTACTTAAAAACCAGAATATCGCAACATAAACTCTCCGTATCCTCTCGAAACCCTCTAGCCTCAAAACTTTCTGAACACTCCATACATTTCAATCATTCCTTTAACTTTGACGACTGCTCCATTTTAGATTATGTTCCAAACCATAAGAAAAGACTAATCGCTGAATCCGTCCACATCCACCTCCAATCCAATCCTGTTAACCACAAAACCGATAAACAATGCATTTCCTCCACATATAGCCACATATTAAACTCTATTAAGTAGCATATTTTCTCTGTCTATCCCACCATATATATTGTTTTGTTTTTCATTATTATTGTTTGTTGGTTTTTATTAATATTTTTAAATATATTTTAGGTATCCATATAATTCTATATATGTATTTATTTTGTTTTGTTTATGTATTTAAAATTTTCTAAATGTCTTCACTATTCAATTTATTCCAACTTGTATTTATGTTTATTTAATTTTTTTTTATCAACCTGTAAGATTTGTCAATTAATGTATTTTACAATGTTCCATTATTATTTTTTCCACCCTGTTATCTTTGGATACCTAAAACAGAATTAGGGATGATTAAGTTGGGAGGTACAGTCAGTTTTTCTCCATATACATCTTCCATCACTGCTCTTACTATTATATAGGTGATATTTCAAGAATTAAATCATAATTTTTTATCCTGTATCATTATTATAATCATAAGTTAAATTTCATTGATTCTTTGTATGGTAGTATTAAGAATTTTAGTCATTGTTGTCAGGCCCTGTCCATAAATCAGTACGTATTTTCCATTCCACCTTTTCCTACGTATTTTCCATCCTACCTACCCCCCATCTGCCGAACAGTACCTAGTTTCCATTCTCCCACCATGCGGTACGTATCTCCACTCTACTTCATATTTTTATATTTCATATTTCATGTAAATTATTGATACCTGTGTAAATTTTGTTTAGTGAACATTTTTATTTTCTCTGTATAACACTTTCATTATTGTAATATGGTCATTGTAATTTTTTTTACATATACAGTTCTTCTGTTATTTTTTCAATACCGACGTTCTCTAGCTAAATAGGTTATATAATATTGTATGTAATGTCATTGAAATTATATTCTTTTGTATCTTTTTAGCCCTGATGATGACCCACAAAGGGGGTCGAAACGTTGGCAAACAATAAAATAGTTGAAACTATTTAGTTGTTTCATTTAATGACCGCCACCCGGACTAATTCCTTCCAGTAATTCTCAACGGTCAACTAATTACATCCACAACTATAAATTCTAATATTTCATTAAATGATTTGAATATAAAATTATGTGATAGAACCATTGCTCATGTCATCCACTTAAATTTTTTTTTAGTTCAGTACTTGCCCTTCCTACAGCCAGTCAATAGAAGTTGAAAGGTTAAGATTAATGGAACTAATAACTGTCCTAAACAAAAGGTTGGATGAAGAAAGAAAAAATCTTGATAAAGTTCAGGTAAGTTTTTGTTAAGATAACTTCTATATCAACTGAATTTAGCTTATAGTTTGAAAGGTAAGAAATGGTTATTGATAGTAAGATGGCTCTTTGACTATTTAGTTACAGATGATTGCATTTTAGTAATGCACTCTATTGCTTCGAACCCATGAATTCTACATCTACTCATCTCGTCTTTAATTAAAAATCTAGTCGAGATGTGTTTTCAGAGCAATCGTGGCTGCTTTTTTACTGACCTGGGGAACAACATTTATTCCGTATTCTTCTCTTTTTGTTAATTACTAGACTTCTTTTTTATGTATTGTAAAATCTTCTGTGTAACGAATCTCTTTTCAGACCAATATGTCAAGACTCATTTTGCTGTATCAATTTGGCAGTTCTTGATTATTTATTTTCTGAACCATTTTCAGAGTAATTGGGTTTGGATGACACGCAGTCTGGGGTGTCTCTGTTGTGAAATTTTTGGATCTATATCTTTCTGGACCCTTCAGAATTGAAATATATTATGGGGTATCTAGACAGTTTGGTCTCTCAAAATGGGCTGAGCTCTAGGTTTTTCTATTTCAAACTAAAGTATTCTGTAACTCTTTGTAGGACTATGGGGAGGGCACTCCTTTATGGTTATTTATTAAGAACCAGTTTGGGCTGTAAATTTTTTTTAAGGGACTATACTATTCAAGAATTTTTCTTGTCTCCTTTATCATTGAAGGAGACAGGGGGTGCCATGCTTAATATTACAATATTACTTCAGAAGAGGAAACTTTTTGCCATACAAGGTTGCATTTAAAATAGGTCGCTGGTTTCCTCACTGCTGATGTTTATTGATTTATTATTTTCAATAGTGGCAAACCAATAATAATAGTACAGTAAAATTATGTTTTAACCCGAACATTTAAAAAAAAGAACAGCAGAAACCTGTCAGAAATGTTTTAGTATCTTTCCCTTATTAACTGGTAAAAGTCCCAGAGTTTATAGGAGGGAGGGGGAGTATTATCTTTATTTTTTTTATTATTTTATTTTAAATTATGCCTTTCCATTTCGGTTTCCGTATGATCTTTGTTGAAAACAGCATTCTATACTAAATTAAAGTACATTAATCTTAAAAATGATTATATAAATGTTTTCGCTAAAATGAATAGTTGAGGAGAATATTAAAGGGACATTATGCTGCATATATTTGGCAAACTGAAGTGATAAAATATTGATTTATGAATTTTAGGAGAAAAGAAGTTTTTATTTAATGACCTTAATCTCGAAAACTATTAAATTTACAGGTGTCAATTACCACTCAAATCAAAGCTAATTAATCGTGCTATGGTTTACCCTATCTTCATATTTGCCTCAGGAAGTACAGTTTTTATGATATTTTACACAATGAAAAACAAAATGTCGTTTTTCTATCTTTTGAAAAATGCAAGTTTTTAATAGTAAAACTTCACCTCGGAAACTAAAAAACGCAAAAATATCTATTACCACATAAATTTAAGCTCATTAAATATACCATTATGTACTTTATCTTCATAATTTTTTACAAAACCCGACGCTGAAAACACGGGGACTTTTCACTACTTAATAAGTGAAGGGTACCGAACAATTTTTGACAGGTATCAGATTTTTTTTTTTAATGTTAGATTTTTGCCTTTTTTAACTAATTTTACTATACTATAAAGGCTAGGTTATATTACACATACACAAAATTCATGAACTGGTATTGTACCTTCATTAACATTTCAGAACAATTAAGATTTAGGTTGTAAAATTATGATAGAGGATATTAATATTAAATAATAGGCTATTTAAGAAAGTATGATACAACTATGATGCCCTTAAGGTCCCTTCACACAATCGTTCAACACGTAGTACAGTGGGGCCGAATGGCCAAAAAGCGGAAACAATTCAATATCTCGAAAACGGATTAACATAGAAACCTGGGATTGGCCTCATTCGACTCAGAATAGAAAAATACATCAAGTGTAACGGTATTTATTGAAATTTTGAAGAATATTAAATAACCAATTAGAAAATTAAAGCCTATTGGCAAGATAAAAATTTCGGAAATTTTCGTAATAGGTTGCACTTATGAAAACCAATTCGAACAAGTATTTTGAGTGTATATTGAAATTAAATAATACTTACAAATAAAAATTCAAGAAAGTTTAAAAGACTGAAGAATTTCGTAAATAATTAAACTAGAGATTCAAAGTCAAAGCTTGCTCAAATTGAAAAGAAACTTACGATTTCAAATTCAAGGAAATTATATTAACAGTTGCTTAACTGCATCACTGATTTCCAGGTGCTTTTTCTTTGGTTCGGGTCTCATGTTCGTGATAAAAGGATCTGAAGTATTCAGTATGTGGAAAACATATTTATTTTCCATCCACTCGCTGAATATTTTTCTGAACCTCGCCCGGTTCCGATTAGCCTTGTTTGTTTTTTTATTAAAATGAGGCAAAAACTCTTACTTATAGCTGTCACCATTGTAGAAATGTTTTCCTCTTCAAGTTCAGGGTGATTTCGTCGAAGTTTGTACCATCCCACAAGCACTCACACAAATCGCAGTATTTAATTTTGATAGAGCTCATGGCTAGACAACGTTTGCAACTAGACTGAACTGGAATTAAAAGTGTTTTGGCGTATGAAAAGTATTTTCTGAGCCAATTGGGTAAACAAATTAGTGCAACAACCAAAGGGGTACTCTAATTCTTTCTTTTCTTTGCGGTGTTATAATCGGATAGGCAGATAAAGGCAGATGATTTTTGTTCTAATCTTTATTTTAACACGCCTATTTGAGAAAATACCTTTCCCATTCCGGAGGAAGGTGGAGCTTTTTTGTTGCACTACCTTTTCAAAAAGCTTACGGTAGTTCTTAACTTTGGTCTGGTTACGTGATGAAAAATATTTTTTTGGCCAATTCGTCTTATGTGTGGCATATTTAAACATCCTAGAACAGGAATAAAACATTAGAATTATTTCACTATTTTTCCCAGTCATATAGCAAACTCTGAAAGTTAGATGTAATTTAAGCAAAACTTCCACTATCTTGACTTTAAGCCTCAATAAATGGGGCTAAACATTAGTCTGGATAAAATTTGTACTATATCTAGATGTAGTGGCTAATGTACAACAGAAACACGAGCCAGATATCAGAATCAAAAATTTCAAAAATCGATTTTTTTTCCGCACTTGCCCCACTGTGCGTCGTTCAAAACCGATGACGAGAACGATCGTCTGAGGGCCAAAACCGTCGTGTGGAATGGATGGTACTGTGACCTGGCCGAGGCAGAAAAAACCCCGACGGTTTTCAATTATAGTTGCCCGTGTGAAGGCCCATCCTTCTAGTCCTTCGTTCTTTTCTAAGAATTCTCACGGTTTATCCATTTATGAAGATAATTCTTCATTTTTTTTTACTTACTTAAATAAGATGGTCATTCAACTTATACAATTAAAATTAAGTGAATTAATTTAGACAAATTATAGTCACACTTATAATGAAAAAAAAACTGGTGCGGGCAACACACGACTTTCACTTACCACGACTGTTAAAATCAATTTAAAAACTATTAAATATACTTTAATTTTTTATTTAGATTATATCACGTAAATTTATGAAGATCAATTATTTAAAAAATAGATAAATCAATGAAAATTTTAGTTGTCATTTAAAATCCCTGTACTTTGTAGAGGTCCTCAGAATTATATAGTTTAATTATTATTGTAATGATTATTGATTTTGGAATCATGATCATTATAATAATTAATGTGAACATTAATATAACATCTCATGAATTTTATTACCCTGTTTATTGATTCATTGATCTATTTAGAAGATGAAATTGACAATAATTTCTAGGTACTTAACGTAATATCCTCCACCTTACCTTTCTTAAGGAAGTCCAAAATATTTCGTTTTCAGTGTAGTTTCAACATCTGAAGGACAACGTATTGCCTTTTAAAAAATAAACATGTGTAGCCGGTAGGAGAAAGATCAACTTTTAGAGTTCATTGAGGAATACCTACGTCTATGGAAAGTCAAATCACGGGATTATTAAGATCGTGGAAAAAAAAGTGAAAGTAAAAAGCTTATCAAGCATTGCTAAGTAAAGTCTGACAAGTAGATGATACGCGGGTGTTTCAGAAAAGAATTAAAAAAGTTAATGCCTCTAGAATATCAGAAGCAAGACCAAGGAAATCTACGAACCGCATCTTTGGTTCTATCAACATTTATTATTCTTAACTGATCAAGTGACACCACGAGAAAGAACATCTACAATATCTAGTGAGGAAGTGACTGCTTTCCAAGATGAAATAGCTGGACAGCAATTTACATGAGAAAGTTCGCCTCATTTTAAAGCCACTTTTTTGACCACTTTGATCTTCTGATACATATGTATGTTTTTTTGAATAAACTACTAGTTAGCGAAAGCTACAGTCGCGTCCATTATTTAGCTCTACTTAATTAATTGACTATGTACTGAAAACAAATCCACTCGCAACTGTTTAGAAGGACTGCAATGTATTCGTTTCAAAGAGACTGACCGGACGGCTTGGAAAGATGTTAGGTTACCATATTTTGCGATTGAGTGCACTTATGAATGAATGGTCCTTCATGGAATGTTTTCAAAGACTAATTTTTAATATTAGAAATGAGTAAAATGTATAAGTACTTAATAATTGCAAGTTAAATGAGTGATCCTGTGGTTTTTACCTTTTTATAGCTGTTAATGGCAGAATCGTTTATTTTTCTGAAAAAATCGTTGTGACAAACGTGAAACGTGGATCTCATTTGTAGTGTTTAACAATTTTTGTAAATAAACTAAATAATAAATTTAAAAAAATTCTTAGTGGAAAAGAATTATCTACTGTGAATTATTTCAATATTACTCTAAGGAGCATTACTAGATTGCTTTTGATACCGTTGTCTTTGAAGATTTTAATTTAAGTAATAATAATAAAATCTCCATGCCTAATTTATCTGGCAAGTTCATTCATCATCAGAAAATCCCGACAGCTGATGTTGATAGTTAACTCATCGTTAATCATGGATAGCGTCCATTGTTTGATATTGGAAAACCAGTGGTTTCTCGGCTTGAGGGATTCTTCGGAAATCTCCCAAAATACACAATAGTTTAATTCTTCTGATGTATGAAAAAAAAAATTTTTTTTTGGTTGACTTACTTGTTTGACTTTTCTTTACATTTGCTTAGAAAATGTCGGATTCATTAGTAGCGCACAAGGGTTTACCAAAAAAAATTTTTGTGCTTTTAATTTTTTAATTGGAAAGATGAAATTGAACGATGGTGTGAGGGTGATTCGGTTCGTTGTTCAAAACCGACGGTTCTTCACCCCACTATCTTCCTTCCTTTGAACCGATGGACTGGAAGGACGAAATGAACGATCGTCTGAGGGAGCCTTTAGAAGGAGACTTCGCTGGGTCTATTTCGCATATATGTATACTACTACTGACTATTCAAGTTTAAAATGAATCGGGAAATCGGTAACTCTTACAACTTTTGAAAATTTTGGGGGATATAGGTAGTTACAAATGAATATTGTTTCTAGCATCGCTATTTGGTTGAATTAAATTTGGGTTTGATTAACTTTATAGTAAGATGTTAGCCCTAAAAGTTCTGTTTTAACAATCCTGAAGAGCCAAAGCAATTGGATAAGGTCGGCAGCCATTGTTCAAGTATTAACATTAAAAAAAAACTTTTATTGGCAAGACATGTTTATCAAATATAATAGACTAAAAAAATGTTTTATATTTTGAGCTTTTAATCGGCAGTAATACCGCATCACCAGCGATGAGGTCGGAGTAGTGGAACCAATCTTCGTAAATATTTAGTTATCTTTTCATCTTTGTTGTTTTACCACGTTATTGTTAATTACTTTATCATTTCCTACCTTCCTCTTTGGCACTGGTTTCTTACCGTTTAGATTCTGTAAACTTTTTGTAGCCTCTTCATAAATTCTATTAAGATCACTGAGACTTTTCGGTACCAAACTCGTCTGTAATTGGCTTTTGTCTTCGGGAACACTTTTTTTGTAATAATACCTGTAGCTTGTTGGTTGTGCACTCTTAGGTTTGATATCCTTATTTTTTTTAATATCTTCTATCTGGCTATAGATCTCATGTGGATGTAAACCTATTAGCGTACCATCGAGTGTTTTAAGCCTCACGTCCGTTTTCGCTTTGGACCTCTTTGCTGAAGATTTGCTCTTCCTCGTGTTTAGGATGTCGTTTATAACGGCTTCAATGGCTTTATAGTTGTTGGTGCTGAAGTCTTCTACGTTGAATTTTTTTATACATTTGTTTGGTACTTTGATGAATCTCTTTTTGGTCTGCGTAGACCTTTTTGCCGGGGTAGGTTGTGGCTGCTGGATAGGTGTGAACGTAGAACCTTCAGCATGCGTTCCATCGTGTAGACTCAATGCCGCCATAGACTCAACTACTCCACTATGGCGATTCTTCATTGTATTGGCGGGTTTTTTACCGACGGTTGGTGAATTGGTGACCGGACGTCTTTTCCCGTAATTCGAAATCCAATTTTTCAATTGACCGCTTTCATCTTCCATTTTTAAAATAAATAAATGATATTTTAGTTAAGTAAATGGTGATTTGATCCGCTCTTAAACTTTTCTATTATTCTAATATAAATTTTATTTTTGATGTTTATCAATATCGACGGAAATATCATTTGAATTAATTTAAAATCTAACTAATGTTTCATGTGTTTCTATTGTTACTTGATTCTATCCATTTTTTTTAAAATCATTATACATTCACACGTGATGACTTTTGACTCAAAAATTTAAATTAAAATTCTAGAAAAATTTGAAATACTTGTCAGACCTGGAACGTGTTTTTTGTAGTGTGTTGTGTTTTTCTCTTGAACAATTGGTTGAAAGGTCATTGATCAGCTGTGTTGCATAATTAAATCGTTTGAAACGAGTCGAATATTCATTAAATATATGTTTAATATTTGTAAAAGTGTTTTTTAAATCCTTTATTATTCACAAGAGACAGTTATTTTTCATAAATATACTACTTGGCATTGTTCATAAAATAGTATTAGAAATTGGAACATAACCTTATCCAGAATTGTTATTATCACATTTTTTTAAACAAAAGCTTCTGTTTAAAAAACACCTTTTTTTTTCTTCTAAAAAGTGGGTAATCAGTTATCTGGATTCTCGTAAATTTATTTTCCTTTCTTTTTATTCTTTAGCTTTTTTTTCTACTCTAATTATGAAAACCAAGGTGGGATAATCTTGAGGTTTCCAATATATTAGAGTGGGAGGTCGAAATTCGCTCGTTTGATAACAACGAAATAAACTTCAACCCGCTCAAGCAGGATTTGTAACAGATTTGGGTGCCTTTGAGGTCTCTAAGGTTACTACGCCTTAGTAAACTTCTGCTTAAACGCATATGTCCCATCATTTATTCCAATTACATTATCCCAGGTCATCAGTTTGGATTCAGAACAACCCACTCCACTATCCAACAATGCCATCGTGTGGTGGACGTTATCTCCTCAGCATTGGAGCGCAAATTGTACTGAACGGAAGGCTTCCTCGACGTAGAACGGAAGCCTTTGACCGAGTATGGCTCCCGGGATTGCTTTACAAACTCTGAAAATTCCTTCTCTCTACATACTTTCTCATCATCCAGTCCTACCTCACTGATAGATCCTACAAAGTAAATCACAATAATTCTATTTCTCCATTTTTACACCGCATGCTGGTGTTCCTCAGGGCAGTATTCTTGGACCCCTTCTTTACACAGCTATTACAACCCATCTTTCCACCTTCCTTTCTACTTATGCTGATGACACCTGTGTATTGTCAGTCAATAATGATCCCCCAATCGCCTCTCAAACCCTTCAATCCCACATCAGAGAACTTGAAGTATGGTGTCAAAATTGGAGGATGAAGATAATTTCCAATAAATCTCACTAAATAACCTTCACCCTGCGTCTTAAACCGATGACATCCTGCCCTACTGTTTCCTTCAATAACACTTCGCTTGTCCCAGTCAAACAGATCCGATATGTAGGACTCCATCAGGACAAACGTCCTACTCGGAATCCTCACACAAGACTGAAACGAAAAAAAATTTTTTTGTTCAAAAAATTAAAAAATAATTTTAGGATTGGACAACCCTTATCACTTAGGGGTATGAAAAATAGATAGTAGCCGATTCTCAAACCTATGAAATATGCAAATAAATTTTATAAAAATCGGTCAAGCCGTTTCAAAGGTTTTTTTTTTTTATTTATTTGTCTTTAGGACAATCCCCATACAAATAGAGCTGACTGGCACCAGCAAATGTACATTATTAATTACAAATTGAATAAATCTTTAAAAGAAAAAGAACAAAACACATATACAGCAATAAGCATTACGGTGCTGCTATTTTTATGATTACTTTCATCCAACATCTACATAAATAACATAAATCAAATATAACAATATCAATAAATAATGTAATAACAATAGTTCTAAAGCAAATACTTAATCCCTACAAAATACTAATAAGTCTCGAAACCTTTAAGAGTGATTAACGTTATGAGAAGAAAGATGTTGAGATCTTATTTTTAGATTATCTGTGACAAAAATAAATAATGATTTTAGCTCTATTCCGTGGGGTTCTGCAAGAATTTCATAAAAACCACCAATACTTACATAATTTAATACGGGCATGAAACGGATTCTATTGTCATGGTATGCGGGGCATCTAGCGAAAAAAAAGGAAACAATCCTCCAAAGCGTCTCCATCACAAACTGGGCACGGCTTCCGTGTGTCCAGGGTATAACTCTGCGGGCCGACACTTAAGGAGATGCCGTGCTTTCCCGACAGTCTGATCTGGGCTAAAGTCCTAACATACGCGATATTGCAGCCTAACATTAAATAACATTGCGGAAAGACAGTGTCAGCAAAGACGCTACTGTATCACGGGCTATAGGTCGACTCTTGGAGCATGGCTAGGCTATATCCTTCATTCTCATATATTTGCAGTAGCCCTCCAAAATATCCCTCTCTCTGGTTTCAAAGGAATAACTAACATTGTGACACGAGAATTTTATATATAATAATATATATATATATATATATAAAAATATATATTTATATATATTGCTTATAAACAAAATATAGTAAATATAAAATAAAATAAAAATTGACCGCAACCCGAACCGTCTCATTCTTTAAATTACCATGTTTTCGCGACTTTTTCCAATTTTATTGTTACTCAAGTTTAAAATCATTCCTTAAATTACGAGTTTATAATGCCCGTATTATCTCATACGTAAACTGAATAATATTTTATTACATTTCTATAAACAGCGAAACAAATAAATTCTTAAAATAATGACGGTTGATGGTTGGGGGGTCCACGCTTTTACGAAAATATCAGGGAACACGGTGGAGGTTCCTAAATTTCCATGAAAAGAGGTGGATAATGACCCATTTTGCATGATAAGTCCCTCGATTTTGCGGCTTCGTTTTTCCCTCCAATTCACAATTGAAATGTTAAACCCAAATCAGGGATGCTCCCGTAGGAAATGAGATTATTTGAACAGAAATGACTGTTATATTATTCTAGAAGGTTTAGGAGAGAACAATTTAAAGTGTCTGACTTTGTTAGACCTTGGGTGATGGACTAGGCAACGGAAGTGCACATGCCCGGCAAGAAAAAGTTGCGGAGTATCCATTTCACAGATCAGATATGAAAAAAACGCTGCAAATGATTACACAATGGTTTATTATTTCCAAATAACTATATTAGGGTATAACTGTTTATAATATAAGCTATTTATAGACAGTTAACTAATATGAAAAGCAAAAATAATTAATGGAAAATGGTCTATCACTACTGTTATTCAAAACGTCTTTATCACTGCTATTGCTGAACCTATTTTAATGATTACTTTTTCGTTTTATAGAAAATTTAATTCGCTATGGAATAGCAAATTTTCGGTATTTATTTATTTTTCTATCTTCAAAAATAACTGAGTTATGGTGGTGTATATAGAAAAATTTCAATTTTTGGTTTGTTTTATAACTAATAGCGGTGTACTGATTTTAAAACCTATGGTTTCTTTTCTCTGATTTCGTTCGAGAATAACTGAGTGACAAGCGTATATATAGGCAAGATTTAAATCTTTTTCCTCTTTAATTTTTTGTTTGTCGACCTATACTGATTTTAAAACTCTATTCATATATTTCTCTATCTTCAAAAATAATTGAGTTAAGGATTTATCCATGGGTGAAATTTCAATTTCTTTCTTATCCTTTTTACTTTCACTTACCTATATTGAAATATATAGTAAGAGAAAGTATTGCGATCGTGAAAATGTTCGAATTCCAGTTTTCAACGGAAATACACGTTTTAGGGTTCCCGAGTCCAAATAATCAAGTCCCGCAAAAAGGTCGGTGTGTGTGTGTTTGTCTGTATGTGGTTACTCCCGGGCGGAAACGAAAAGTCCTATGAAACTGAAATTTCATATTTAAGACAACTATACGCCCGAGACGTTACAAAACCGTTTTCATCAAAATGAGCTTACCAGAAGAGCCACTTTATACCATGTATTTTGCACCTTTTTTCGATTTTCTCAAAACGGTTCGGCGATTTTGATTAAACTCACTATATCAATGTAAAATTCAATAGGTTTTAACATCATGTAGGTTTCATTCTGATGAAAATAGTCTGACAGGGCTTAAATGTCGATATTTAAATTTCTGTCTCTAAAGTACCTTTAATTCTGTAGATTCTATATAAATAACTATATTATCTTGTTACCATTTATAAATAATAGCTATATATGTAAGTTGAACGAATACGATATTCAACTAAAGGAAAAAAATATTTTTTTAATGCAATTTTTTGTTTTTGAGCAGAACAGTAATATACATGTATAATATACTGTTGTAAACTTTAAGATTTAAAAAAAAAATTATCTTATACAAAAGCTTGTAAAAGTTAATAAAGAATGATGAAAAGCCGATAAAACTAACTGATTATTTTAGATAATGATATAATAGATTTTTAAATAAAACACATGTTTCTATAGAAATTCAATTTGATTAATTCTTTAATGTTTTCACTCATTTTTATCTCTAACTTTGAAAATTCTTTAATAGATTTTAAAATAGAGGAAAGTGAAAGTCGTGTGTTGCGTGCACCAGATTTTTGTTTAATTATTCACTGATAAAATTAAATAATTTAAACTTTTTATTTTCTTGCCAACGTTTCGACCCCTTTATGTGTAAAATTTCAATTTTTTCTTTTTACTCTTTTATATAAATATTCGCGTTTTTTTTTGGTTAAAAAACACTATTACATTTTTTATATATCTTCAAAAATATCTGAGTTATTGAATTAAATCACTTTTAATCAGCCGTCATTTTAAAAATAACCAGCTGATATCAACGTGTAGCATTATTGCGGCCTGTGGTTTCGGAGAAATGCCGCGGACGGCGACAAACGGATTTTTTTTATTCGTTTTGGGTTCTACGTATCTTGAAACGTAAGCTTTTAAATTCAGAGGGAGTGGGGAGGGGGATTATTATTATTATTATTTTTTTGTTGATCGTTTACAAAGATTTGTTATTGGAAATAATAAATCAATAGAACATTTTTGTTTTTTTATCAACTCGAAAATTAGGTTCCTGAAACATTTAAATGTCCATTTGAAAGATTACAAAATGGTATCCAAGTTGTCGGGTTGTTTATTCATTTAATCCCACATTAATGCGTTATTGGACCATGCTGCAGTGGCATGTCCAAATTTTTGCCTATCTAGTTTTGATAAGGATAGGGATCTTTAACGTGTACGCACAGGAACGGGATTATAAAATTAAGTTCCCTCCGAAATACACCATAACGAATGCTTTTAATCCTAGCCATCTATAGAATTTGAACCCGCAATCTTGGATTTTTCACCTGTGTTATTTAATATAGCTTTAGAATATGTCATAGAAAAGGTGATGTGTACCGAGAAAGGCTTAAATATGGGTGACAAGATTCCGGTTTTGGGGTATGCCGATGATCTGGTACTGCTAGGTGAAGGCACGGAAACCATACAACTAAATACAAGTATGTTAATAAAAACCGGTAAACAAATAGGTCTCGAATTAAATACCGATAAGACGAAATATATGATTAGTGGCAGAAATGGTGGCGATCTTGGTGATATTGATGTATCAGGTCATACTTTTGAACACGTAGAGAAATTCAAGTATTTAGGTTCAATTATAACTAGAAAAAATGAAATCCAGGAAGAAATAAAGTCCCGATTAAAGGTGGGAAATGCGTGTTATTATTCAGTTGCTAAGCACTTAGTTCGCGGCTTCTATCTAAAAACTTAAAGATTAGAATTTATAAAACTATTATTCTTCCGGCGGTTCTTTACGGATGTGAAACGTGGCCGCTTACTTTGAAGGATGAATAACGGCTTAAGGTTTTCGAAAATAAGGTATTGCGTAAAATATTTGGTCCAAAGAGGGATGAGGCCACTGGGGAGTTTAGAAGGTTGCACAACGCAGAATTGCGGAACTTGCATCCTGTGAATATAATTGAGCTGATTGCATCGCGGAGACTCAAATGGGCGAGTAAAGTTGTTGGGCTCGATGACGAGCGGATTCCGAGAAAGTTGGTATTTGCTGATCCGACTGGTAGGCGTCCGAAAGGTAGGCCGAAGCGGAGATGGGAGGATTGCGTTAAGGCTGATCTCGGGAGCTTGGGCTTGAATGGTGAACATTGGACGAGTCTGTGTAGGCGGAATTTGGTGGTATCGGCATCGAACCTTCGGGTTCGCTAAGCCTATTATTATTATTAATCTTAGATTAGATTAATCTAACCGCATAGAAGGCTTTTTGTTATACTAGTACCTTTTACGTATTTTAACTTAACACAAAAACAAAATCTAATATTGAATAATGTACAGAATATATTTTTTTATCTGGTTTTGCGCGAAAGGAGGTAGTAACAATCGACTATTACTTTTCAATGAAGTTAATACATAATTACAGCTACCTATTGCTAAATTCCATTTCTCACAGGACCAGTTTCGAGTGGAAAAACAAAAGACTGCAAAATTGGAATCCAAAGTGAACAAACTGGAGCTGGAGCGAGTGGGAAGGAGCTACCGTAGGCCCACGGCCCGCCCGGAGTCACTCAGCAAGTTCGAACTGGAGAACATGAAAGACCAGTAAGGTTTATTAGTAATTCATTTTTGAGGTATCGAAGTCTTGGTTGCTCGATGAGTATAAATATTATGAAACAATTTATAGATGGATATAGAGATGGACAAATACTCACAAAAAATGTTTAAGTATAGAGTATACTTTTCACTACTTTGCCTCTGTCCGTTTTGAGGTCTATTAATAATTTATTTAGTTCAGGGTTTTTTCATATTATCGATTTTGAAATCGATTATTTTAAACTATTGAGTACTCAAAAGTACTTTTTTTTAGTGTTTTAACCCATCTCTGGATGGATGGATTTCCTATCTCTTATATAGCTTAAGAGTTATGACATATTCTTAACTTAGGAGAACTCCGTACCTCCCCTTTTTATAAGACAGAAATAATAAACAAAAAAAGTTGTGCTGCATAACCGGAACAAAAGAACAATTCATTTGAAAAGTGAATGATATTTGTTTGCTACCTCCATTAAGGTGCCCCATTGTGGAGCAGCGATGCGCTCTTGAGCTCCGAACAGCTAGCAAATGGTTCAGAATGTTTGATTTTATCGCGCTTCATAATGCGAGTTGGGAATTAATGCTGTTTTGATCTCGCGTATAGAACTTTAAAAAAAAAAATCTCCTATATCCTATCAATTTCTTTTCAAGTGCCACTCAAGTTATATTAGTTTACATTAAATAATGTCAATAGCCTACTGTCCTTCGGATGCCGGGTTCGAACCCGAGTCACACCTATACCTTACTCCTATACTCTGCCCTCTCAGCTAATCGCTTTTAGTATTAAAAAAAGAGCCTCTAGGATGCTTATAGAAATATTCCTGAACATTTTTTTTTTTTTTTAATCATTGAGTTGTCCGAAAAGTAATGCAGGATTTTGATTTTTCGTCAAAATACTCCTCAATATAACAAATTGTTTACGTTTGCTGGATTATTCATTTGAATGTCTACACTTATCAATCCTCTTTCAAATGAATATAGTTTTTTACCTCTGTAGCATTTCGCTGCTTGGAAATTATTCAGTCTTTACTAAGATGTCTATGCGTGCTGTTGTATAATTTTGTATTACGACTTCCAACTCGACCTTAGCAAGATCCAGATGGCGACTGCAGCTAGAAACATCATTGGAGTCTGGGGCGAAGGCCGTATTAATAAGTGCACTGTCCATTGGTGGTTCAAAAGGTTTTGATGGTAGACTTGTAGTCTTAAAGACAAAGAAGTTCGTGGAAGGACTTCCTCTCTTTGGTGGAAAACGTAAGGATAACTGTTCGAGAACTTGCAGAAAAAAATAAACTTAGCAAATCGACCGTCGATGACCACCTCAAAGCTATTAGGAAGGTAACAAAGCTTGAAAGTTGGGTTACACACACACATTAAGCGTCCGCCAAAAACAGGGTTATAAATTTTGTGCTACACTTCTTTGTCCCCCCCTCCAAAATCCCGTTTCTGTACATATTTGTAACTTGTGACAAAAAGTGGTTACTTTACGATAAAGTAGCTGTAGAGGTCCTGGACAGTGGATCGATAATGGAGAAGCAGCACTACATTTTCCAAAGCTCCAAACTCATCAAAAAAATGTAACGGTTACCGTTTTGCGGGCTCATTTGGTTTTATAACACTAGTCTTTTAAATCCTGGAGAAACTATCAATGCAATTGTAACCAAATTAATGAAATGCATCAGAAATTGGCGAAAATGAAGCCACCTTCAGCCCTATTTTTTTACGTGGGTGTGAACGGGTGACGTCACAAAAGTTTTGGATCGCCAAAAATTGACTCAGGCACAACAGCCTTACTCTCCGATTCTCTAATTTACGGATTATATATTTTTTTAGATACCTGGACCACTATTTCCTCGAGAAGAAAATTAATGGAGAAAGAGAACTAGAAAACGGGTTTTTTGGAGTTTCTCAATTCTAAAGACGGGAAGATCTATTCGGAATGGAAAAGTTGCTAACACGTTTGCAGAAATGTTTTGATATTTTTGGAGGATATTTTGATTAAATAGAACATTTGTAAATTTTTCTTTTTAAATGAAAATCCTGCATTATTGTTTTGTTTGCTTTCTATATGTTAGCTATAGATCGGAACAAACAAAAATGATGGAGCAAGGTCTGGATTGTATCTTCTTTCTTTGATTATATTAAATAAGCTACCCTATGTTGGCAGTTGCGCATTGCTGAAAGAGAAGTGCCTGGCCCTGGAGTCTAGACTGGAGAGATTACGGCAGGAGAAGGAAGAGGATGCTCGGATCTTCGTGAGGATGGTGGAGGAAGCGAGGGCCGCTCTCAGGGACCAGATCAGGAAGTGCAACAGCTACTCCGCCTCTTCGTGATGTCTTATAGGAACTATTCATTTGTATTTATATTAAAAGTTATTATTAGTAAGTCTGGCATGCTGTTTATAACGTCAATCTGTGCTTCTGAGGCTAATCGGGCGACGCTAAACAGAAATAAAGAAAAAAACAACTTTATTCTGGAGCTAACAAGGAGAGGACCACAAATGTGTCTCACCATTTTTGATCAAATGTTTTTGAGTAAAATTAGACATTAAACCACTAGACTCTGCAAAATATTAGAGGCCCAGGCTCCCCAAGAGTCCTGTAAAAAAAATCAGAAAGTTTGCTCGCGAAAAACACATTTTATTTAATATCTCTAATTCTAGTGGAGGAAAAATAATTTTGGTGTCCAAATTACTCTATTAATTAATTATCAAAGGAGAATAAAAAAAAAAAAAATCTGGTGCGGACAACACACGACTTCCACTTACCTCCGTCTTTAAAATCGATTAAAGAATTTCCAAATATAGTTAGAGATAAAAATTTGGACTCAGGGGACCCTAAAACGTGTATTTCGGTTGAAAACTGGAATTTGAAAATTTTCACGATCGCAATACTTTCCCTTACTATATATAGTAAGTGAAATTAATAATCCATTAAAATTTTTAAATTTCATGCTTAGTAATAACCCTAAAATATAAATAACACTTTTAATAAAGTTTTTTAACAACTATGCTCAGTTTAATATTCCTTCTTAGGAGTGAGGAACCTATAGTTTTTAAGAAACCTTATTAAAAGTACGGTTTTGCCGAGATTAGTTATATTTTTAATGTTATTACCAAGCATAAATGACAAATTCTTTTAATGGCTTGATTTTTTAATTATTTTGCTTTGAAATAGGGTAATTTGGATACCAAAAGTATTTTTCTACTTTCACTAGAACCGTACCGCTTGTCCGTAACCCCTCAACTAAATCTATTCCCGATAATCCTCCGAGGCGCCTGCAAAGACGGTGGACTCGAGACCTGCTTATTTTATAACTTTGAAGTGCTACCACTGGGTAGCTTCTTCACGTGTATATTCATGCCTGTTATTGTAAATCGTCTATTTTACTTATTGTATTTGTAAATACAGTTGTAAAAACCAATAAAATGTGTTAAAAAAATATATATATTTCGCTTTAAAATAGGGTAATTTTGACACCAAGATAATTGTTTTACTTAAACTAGAACCAGAGATATTAAATAAAATGTATTTTTGGCTCACGAACTTTCCGATTTTTACTTTCACTTACTACATATAGTAAGGGGAAGTATTGCGATAGTGAAAATTTTCGAATTCCAGTTTTGAACGGAAATACACGTTTTAGGGTCCCCCGAGTCCAAATAACCAAGTCCTGCAAAAAGGTCGGTGTGTTTGTCCGTGTGTGGTAACTCCCGGGTGGAAACGAAAAGTCCTATGAAACTGAAATTTCATATTTAAGACAACTATACGCCCGAAAAATTACGAAACCTTTTTCATTGAAATGAGCTCACCAGAAGAACCACTTTATACCATGCATTTTGCACCTTTTTTCGATTTTCTCAAAAACGGTTCCGACGATTTTGATTAAACTCGCTTTATCGATGTAAAATTTAATGGGCTTTAATATCGTTTAGGTTTCATTCGGATTAAAATGGTCTGACAGGGGTTAAATGCTGATATTTTGAAATTTCTTCCCCTAAAGTACCTTTAATTTTGTAGATTAAATAAAAATAACTATATTATCTTGTTAACGCTGATGAAAAACAGGTAAATATATAAATTGAATAAATTCGATACCCAACTAAAGGAAAAAACAGAAAAAATATTTTTTTTTTATGCATTTTTTCGTTTTTGAACAAAAGAGCAGTAATATACATGTATGATATACCGTTGGAAAGCTAAAGATTTTGGAAAAAATATTATCTCATACACAAGCTTTTAAAAGTTAATAGAGAGTGATGAAATGAACATAAAACTGATTATTTTAGATAATAATGTAATAAATTTTTTAATAATACACATGTTTCTATATCAATTCAATTTAGTAGTTTTGATACCCAAAATATTTTTCTACTTTCACTAGAACCCGTAACATCTACTTTTTGTCCGTAACATCTCAACTACATCTATTCCCGATAATCCTCCGAGGCGCCTGAAAAGACGGTGGACTCGAGACCTGCTTATTTTATAACTTTGAAGTGCTAACACTGTGTAGCTTCTTCACGTGTCTATTCATGCCTGTTATTGTAAATCGTTTATTTTACTTATTGTATTTTTAAATACAGTTGTAAAAACCAATAAAATATGTTTAAAAAATATATATATATTTCGCTTAGAATTAGGGTAATTTTGACACCAAAATTATTTTTCTACTTAAACTAGAACCAGAGATATTAAATAAAATGTATTTTTGGCTCACGAACTTTCCGATTTTTTTTTTTTTTTATGCGATTCCTTGGCCCCTAATATTTCGCAGATTTTAACGTCTAGTTTTATCTAAAAATAATTATCCACATCAGTGAGACATATTAGGGACCCTCTCCTGGTTAGTATTACTTTCTACAAATTAGTATTTTAGATAACATTTTTTCTCGAAGCTCGATGTAATTCTTTATATTATACTACAACACTAACTTCATTTAAAAGTACTTAAATTGATTGAAATCATGGTAGTAAGTGAAAATCGTGTTTTGACTTTATCAAGTTTATTTTCTATTAAATAATCGTTTCCTTTTTAATGATAAATGACCTCTATTTCACCCCTTCGCCCTTTTCGCTCTCGAAGACGACTGGATACAAACATGACTGGGAAGAGATATGGAGGCGTGCCAGCACACAATCGGAAGAGGCAGTAGAACATTTACATACAAGAGCCTAGATAAGTATGGATATGGTAATGAGATTGGAGTTATTACTGCAGATCTAGCGGGATAGCAATCCTTGTAGCCTCACACCATCGCCTTCCCTCTATCACTCTATTACACAATTACAACATCGCTGTTAATGTCTCATTTAATCAGCGGCGGAGAGAGACTTTTTGGAGGGACTTATACTTATGGACTTATTACTTTCACTTACTATATATAGTTAGGGAAAGTATTGCGATTGTGAAAGTTTTCGAATTCCAGTTTTCAACAGAAATACACGTTTTAGGGTCCCCCGAGTCCAAATAACCAAGTCCCGCAAAAAGGTTTGCGTGTGTGTGTGGTAACTTCCTGGTGGAAACGAAAAGTCCTATGAAACTGAAATTTCATATTTAAGACAAATATACGCCCGAGACGTTACAAAACCTTTTTCATCAAAATCAGCTTACCAGAAAAGCAACTTTATACCATGCATTTTTCACCTTTTTTCGATTTTCTCAAAAACGGTTTGGACGATTTTGATTAAACTCCCTATATCGATGTAAATGTTAATAGCCTCTAATATGATGTAGGTTTCATTCTGATTGAAATAGTCTGACAGGGCTTAAATGCCGATATTTCAAAATTTCTTCCCCTAAAGTACCTTTAATTCTGTAAATTCGATAAAAATAACTATATTATCTCGTTACTATTGATATATAACAGCTAAATATGCAAGTTGAGCGAATTCGATTTACAACTAAAGGAGAAAACTGAAAACATATTTTTTTAGTCCAATTTTTTGTTTTTGAACATAAGAACAGTAATATACAGGTATAATATACCGTTGGAAAGCTAAATATTTTAGAAAAAAATATTACCTTATACACAAGCTTGTAAAAATTAATAAAGAGTGATGAAAAGCCGATAAAACTAACTGATTATTTTATATAATATTATAATAGATTTTTTTAATTTTTAAGTAACACGTGTTTATATAGAAATTCAATTTTATTAATTATTTAATGTTTTTTAACTGTATTTGAAAATTCTTTAATCGATTTTAAAAACGTATGTAAATGAAAGTCGTGTGTTGCCCGCACCAGATTTTTTTTTTTCAATATCACACTAGTATTGATACAAACTCATAGGGATTGCCTGCCGATATAAGGGAATATATATATATGATATGATTTTGAAATGGATATATGATGTCATATTATGAGAACAGATACTATATCTCAATTGGAACGAAAAAGTTAATATAATCCCTAGTCCGATTCTCAACGGTTAGGGAGGAAATTCAACTTTCGAGTGTTTTATTTTCATCAATGGTTTTATCCAGAAAAACTGAAGCACATCTACTATCTCGGAACGTGTGACAACTCGAATTCCAATATTTTTAAGACTGCAATACTTTCCCTCACAATTAGTATATATTTCATACATCGGTAAGTGAAAGTAAACAAATTACAGATCATCCGTTGAAAATAATAAAAGTAATCCATTCGCGGTATCACCCTTCCTCTCATCTTAACAGCCTCTATGAATGAATAATCGAAGTAATTACGCTTCTGAGAAAATGAGAGCTCAAAATAACGTTCATTTGAAAATTTTGTTAAAGATATTTTTACAATAGAATGAGGTCATAGAATCTTCATAGAAAGTATGGTAAGTTAAGATTAGTATTCTAGGAGGCACTCGCCATTTACGGGCTTCTTTGAAGCAATCCGACCTACATTGTTTGACCAATACAAAGATACCTTTCCGAGTCACCGTAAAAGTTAATTAAATACAGTAAAACATTGGAACTAAACGGAATTGGAAAACGAAGCGAGGAAAATGATCTTGACTAGTTAAGTTGAAATCGACAATAAGACGGTTGTATTCTTCTTTTATTGAGAGGAAAATAGTCTTCTCAACATTTTAAAACCTTTAACCGGAAAAGGATTAATTGAATAGATCTGACAGAAAATAATTTAAGGAGAAAAGGGGGAGGGGGGAGAGGCATTTTAAAATTAATTACTGAAAACCTATCAAAGTATTGAAATTTATTAGAACAACTTATTGCTAACAACTAAAGAAATTTAGTTAAATCGTGCATCGTGAATAAAATTAAAAGGCAGGCGAAAAATCAAACTTAAAACATTATAACTAAAGCTTAAAAAATCTGGTGCGCGCATCGCAGGGCTTTCAATTGAAATTCAACACACCTAGCTTTATGAATTCAATTTTTAATTAACTTTTTTGAGATTTACAACTGTATATTATAATACAACAAGTAAACATGCTGCTTAATGATAAAATACTCGAAAAAACATGATAAGAAAGTGCTCATTAGCAGCACTTTTAAGTGTTGAAGGTCTCGAGGCCATCTTCTTAATTAACTTGAAATTGAATAAGTTGAATATTTTTTCGTTGGAAGATTAAATAATATTACACTAGCAATTGTTACTGAGGATGTATAGTCGACTGTAGGAAATATTGTTGGTGGATATAACCTGGTGTCAGTCCTTTTTTAATATTTTAATTTTGCCGACGTTTCGGCTCAAGCTTGTGAGCCATCATCAGGGCATTATGACGACATCCAGGACATTTAATCCAGTTATGGTTGGACATGACTCAGTAGTGCCCTAATGATGGCTTACAAGGTTGAGCCGAAACGTCTTCAAAATTAGAATATTAAAAAAGGACTCACTTCCGATTATTTCCACGAACTAGTAATTTTTATGTTAAGTTTTAGTAACACGCCTTATTCGTTTGTTTTTTCGTTATATTGATTTAACTACAATTTATGCTGTTGTGGCTAATCGGACGAAACTATTGTGGGAGTCCCAAATTTATTCTATCGAGGTTTAATCTAAATAGGAATCTTAGAGGAGTACCTGACATCGCACAGGTTCGGGATTTAATACAATTGTAAGCCTGAGATATACGGCTACTTTTCCAACAAAATCGGCGAAATAGAAGAGCCACTTTATACCATGAATTTTGCACATTTTGTATTTCGTTACTTAGCATAACCTCCCAAGACCTTTTATATAAGATAAGACATTTGCTTGAATCGTTATCTTTCCAAGTGTGTCTTATAATAATAATAATATATAGATTAATATGCGTAGGTTTTTTGTATAATTTTCCAACAATCGCAATATAACCTCAATTTTATTTCATTATATGTTTGCCATTTAGGCTAACGTACTATAATCACAAAAAAAACAAAAGTATTTTCTGTTTGTAAGGATGACTCATCCAAAATCATTGTTAACATTTTGTCAAAATGTAAATATGTGAATAAAGTTTATTTATTTTTTATTTTTATAGATTAATAAATTTTTCTTATTTAGAGTGTTTCGATGACTGCATCCTCATTTAACTTCTCCTCAATGTCTACATACAGTCAACCATTCTTACATCAGAATAATTGGGAAGATGATTTAAATACTTACGGATTTTAAACATTATGATATTGTTCTCTTTAGGTTATATATATATATATATATATATATATATATATATATATATATATAAAACCAATATATATGTGTTCGATTAAGGTGTTATTCCAAGATAAACCTTGTATTGATGAATTAGACAAGAGATGGTTGATCAGGATTCAGGTGGCAGTGGAGAAAAACCATAAACTCCTTTATTACTCCAATCGGGTTCCTCTGTCAATTACTTCCGCTCCGAATTCAATAATTCCCTGCCCTACCGATAGCATAATAAATAGCACTCCATTCTCCCTATATCTCAGGCTACAACATATCTATTTAATTTATTTTTTACCTATTAAGTGTTTATAAATGATTCTTTACAAAATGCCAACTAATAATTGCTCTACCAATTATGCGTTTACAGTCGTGAATATAGAATGAGAAAAATGATTGCTAATACATTTGAAATTATAGAAAAAAAATCCGGTGCGCACAATACAAGAATTTTACTTCCCCCCCCTTGTTTAAATCAATTTTAGAATTTTCAAAGAAAGATAGACTTAAAAAAAGTTTATGAATTAAATTGAATTTTGATGGAAACATAGGTTTCAGATTAAATAATTTAACCATAGAAATTATTATCTGCAATTATCACATAAGTTAATGCTCCTTTTGTTTTTCTGCCTTACATTTACAGCTTTGCATATAACATAATATGTTTTCTAAAACCTTTAGCTTTCCAACGGTATATTATTATTCATGTGATCAGGGAGAGTGGGGAGGGAGGAGAGAAATATCTAAAAAAAATACGTCTGTAAAAAAAAAAAAAAAAAAAAAAAAAAAAAAATATATATATATATATATATATATATATATATATATATATATATATATATATATATATTTGTTTAATTAGTTCTCGACTGTTGATAATTTTAGTTTTCTACTGTTTGTTTGTTTATTTATTTAACGTCACTTTATGCTATTATGGATAATCGGACGATGCTACAGTGGGAGTCCTAAATTTTGCCTATCCAGGTTTTATTAGGATAGGGATCTTTAACGAGTACCTGACATCGCACAGGCTTGAGACCACCTTTTAACGTCCTCTTCGAAGGACGGCATAACTAAGGATTTTTTATTCCCATTAAAAAATCCTAGGACCACCTGCGGGTAGGAACCTGTTACCTTTGTTATACGAGGCTGTTATGCTAACCACCCAGCTACAAGTGATCCCTATTAGTTATCTACTGTTGTTGGGTTTCAGTCAATAAATAAATATTTTTATTTATGCAACGTCTCGAGAATTTATTGTTCTCATATTCATGCAACTTGAGATAAAATAGACTCGTACGTAGACATATGTGTATTCAAATATGTTATAATAAGTTATATATATATATATATATATATATATATATATATTATATATATATATATATATATATATAAGTTTTCTAGTATTCTTGGGTTTCAGTCAATAAACAACAATTTTATTTTATGCAACGTTTCGAAAATTTATTGTTGTTAAAATAGCGTCTTATTTGAACATATTTGAATACACATATGTCTATGTACGAGTCTATTTTATCTCAAGTTGCATGAATATGAGAACAATAAATTCTATATATATATATATATACTGTTATGTATTGAGAATACTGAAGGGTGTAAATTCATTATTGGGTAATTATTATATGAATCAAATAAATATTAATAAGCTTTGTCGGCAAAAGTTCAAAAGTCGTTTCCCACCCCCTTGAATTTCCCATGGGTACCCCGCGATACCCCAGGAACTTCCTAGACCCCAGCTACTAGCCGATAAGAGAATCAAGGGCGGACATAGGATGGACCGCCGACTTCGGGCATTTCCATATCAGCCCCGGCATCCTTTGTCCGATAAGAGATCAGCAATTATTTGTTTAAAAAAAGAGAGGAGAGAAGTGACGAGGATTAGAGGCATAAGAGGTCATTCATGTTCCATCCACAAGAAGTGGTCAGACGTCTTCTAAAACACATAAGAATTAGAGATCCGAGAGACTTCCGTCGGGGGTCTGAGAGCGAAGTCGTGGATGTTAAGAAACGCCTGAGACAAATTCCATCTTCGCTAGCCGACTAACTTGTCCTTAGGTAACTTTTTGTAATTTTGTATGGCAAAGCGAGTAATAACTAGTCCCTCAGTATTCTCATCCATAGTTCTAGACATCATATAAAAAGAGTTCAAGTTAAAAATCTATGTATTAGTTATTTTTAATAATAATTGCTCTTATTGTAAACTGTTTAATTCAATCTTCCCCTGCATGCTACCTATTAATATTGGTAAACACGACACCTTCGGAAAATAACTACAGTGGTTTCAAAAACTATAGTCCTCAAATATATTAATAAATATATTTTTTAAAGGAAATCCTGCCGGTCCAAAAAATAGAAATATACTCGTATACATAAAATTGTTCATAATGACCAAATAGGATTTCATACCAAATCTTAAGGGTCATCTGTTATAGCAAAAAAAAAATAAATACAAATATATATATATATTCCATTACCTTTTCTTCCTTCGTAACCAGGAGGACATAAATCAACTAAAGTCATTGAACTCTTTTAAGAATCACAGAGGAAAGTATGTTAAGAATATTTATGAAAACATATCCGATTCCGTTTCATAGCTGTATGGAGTTAGTACCTTGGCATGTTGACAAAAGGGGTTCAAGTGATGTCTATAAATCGGTAACGAGTCATGCAATGCCCTCTGCTCGCCACCAGGTGCTGCATAACCTCAGTCTATGGGCTATTTAGGCCTTCTTTTAAATTTTACTTAATTATTTATTTTAAAACTTAAATCAAACTACCTAATAAAGATATATTCAGAACAACGGCGAAGGCTGGTGAAGGTTCTCCGCAATGGGCATACAATTATTTTGGTTAATTATTTTCAATAATTATCGACCAAAAAAAAAAAAATTATCCCCCTCTAAAAATTTGAAAGCTTTGGTACGTTTAAGATACTTAGAACCGAACGAATGAAAAAATCCCTCCGTCCGTCGCACAGTGTGCAATATGACCGATTTAGGTGGACACAATTCTGAATCTTGTCCATATTTAATGTTTAGGGTCCCAGATTACGGAAAAAAATATAAGAAAAAATTATGAAAATAATTAATTTTTTGACACGATTGGTGAGCGCATAGTGGTTAAAAATCAAATTTATTTGCTAAAATCTAAAACTCCCCTATATTTCACGTTTGAAGTTCCAGAATGCGAGAAAAATAATACAAAAAATTCAATTATGGGTTAGCAACCCTGACCTGCTAATAGATGTATTTTGTATCATTTAGGAAGTTCTTGAAATTATAGATTGTAAAACTTTTGATTCGGAGAGTTGTGTTTGAAAAAAATCATGTTTCACCCCAAAACGCAAAAATTTCGAGTTATGGATATAAATCACTTTTGATCGGCCGAAATTTTTTAAATAAACAGCTGATATCAACGTCTAGGTGTTAGGACCATCTTTGCATTCCCTAGTATTTTTGTGGCTAATTTACAAAAAAATTGTTCCTATAGAGAAATGTCGCGAACGGCGAACGGCTTACGGCGGACAAACGTATTTGTTTTTATTCGTTATTCGGGTTCTGCGTATATCTGAATGAATAATGTATGGATCCAATAATTATGGGACCATCTGGTGACCTTGTCGAATCAAATTGATCTACATTATCAAGTGTGGAATTAATTATTAAATGATTTATTTCAAATCTGTTTTTGGAACAAACCGGGGCTTCCCATTTCTTGAGAAAGATCGGCAAGGAACAAGATCTAGGTCGACGTATCGGTTTGGCAAGACCTGACGTCATACGTGAAGGACGAAGTACCTAGCCTAAGCTGCACTTCGTCTCTGGCCAGCCTCTTGTGCAACAGTCTCTACCCTGGGTCGTTGACACTTCATCCAGTCCTCAATAATGTTTCATTTATTCTCACTCTTGAACATTCAGGTCACTTTATCGGTTGGTATCTTAAGGAGTGTTACGTACTGTTGATATTACAGAGCAGGAGCATTAGATCTCCTATTTGGTTCACTTCCTAATGTTGGGTTGTCCGAAAAGTTCGTAGGGATTTTTAAAATGAAATTTATCTTATTTTTTCTACTAAAAATGAATCACAAAGCTAATGTATATTTATATGCATTTAATCCTCATGGAATCGATTTTTTTTTTTTTAACATCATTTATTGAAATTTACAACTTTACTTCAAAGTACAACAAGTAAATGTGACAAAATAAATGGCGTGAAACAGGCTTGAAGAAGAACTACCCAATGGCAGCACTCCTGTAACTTTTTTAAACTAGAAGTTCTCGAGGCCATCTTCTTTTCAGACACCTCGGAGGATTTTCAGGAATGGAAGAGGAAGCAAGGATTGAAACTAGTGGGTTAGAATGGGAGAGGAGTTTGTTATGGAAGGAGTGATATCTGGTTCGGGCTAGATCAGCAACAAATTGAATATTTAGGTCTTTATGGATGAGTTTATTTGTGACAAAGTAAGAAGCGTTGAGGATTTTGAATTGTAAGGATTGGATCCGTGAAGAATTTGAAGGTTTATTAGAGCCCCAAAGCTCAATTCCGTAAGTCCATATAGACCTAATGATAGTCATGTAGATGAGTATTTTTTAGTTAAGTTGAAGTTTAGAGCTTTTGTCAAGTAAGTGTTGAAGTAATCGAAAGCGGCGAGCAGTTTATTGTCTTTTCAGTCCAGTGTGCGGATTCCATGTGAGACGGACTATTTTTAAACACTGAATTCGTCTTTATTAAGGCTCAGTTGTTTAGTTTATTGCCAACCAACATGAGTGGCGACTTAGTTCATTTTCGGCTTAATATTCTGTTAGAGTTTGGGTTCCCCTTGAGGTCAGCGAAAGGAACCTTATTGAATGTATTTCATGTTGTGATTTGCTGCTGAGAAAAAAAATTGGAGGATCCATTTTTGAAACGAGTTGTTACTGGTGACGAAAAATGAATTCTATACATCAACAACAGCCCAACAAAATCTGGAGGGTTGCCTGGAACGATGTTGCTCGAAACATCAAAAGCCGGCTTGCATCCAAGAAAGATTTGGTCTAAATACGTCTTAAATAGTAGTGTATTCCACGATGCACGACGAAAACTTACCTACATACACCTGTTAAATATAAAAATACAAATCCACACATATCATTATTAGGCTTGTAACCACACAAATCCACTTGCTTGTTTTACCATTTTCATCTATCTGGGTTAACAGGTCTGCCCCACAGGAGATTAAAATAAAACAAAGGACACATGATCTCTACATTAATATCGATTCGGCGTTCAATATTCTGAATAGAATAAAAAAGATGGAGGAGACACTTTACCTAAAACGCACGAGTTTGATAAGTTGAAACGCTATTGCAGATATAATATATTAAAAAATAATTTCTGTATAGGATAAAAAAGTGACAGTGTAATATTTAATTTTAGACAATTATGTATTACGGGTTATGTATAAGCGTAGCGCCGTTCATACATGCAGGGACTGTATCTTGAACCCAACCACTGAATCTTGAAACTGAAGAACGCATGTTACGAGAAAAAAAAAACCTATTGTTATGTAGGGTATTTCAGGGTTAAGTGGCCAGACTTAAGAAATTAATTAAGGGTGACAAAACAAAAAAAATATAATAAAAAAAAAATAAAATGCCCAGATTAAGAGCTAGATACGAAAATCTAATGCTATTGTTGAAAAAAAATTTCAGGCATTATAAGCTTCTAGTTTCTCAGAAATCGATTTTCCGGGAAAATCTCTGTAATAAAAGTTGTGAGTCATTAAATTCTACAAGAATCGGTCCCAAGCAATTGAACCTTGCGTCTTTAGACCAGGTAATAAATAAGTTGATGTCCTAAATATCAGTTTTTTTCCTATGATCAAACAGTACAATTTTAATACAATCATCAAAAATGGATTTATGATGATTGGATTTAATTGTTATGGCGTTACGAGCCACTATCATGTGCCTTATATATCATATGTATATATATATATATATATATATATATATATATATATATATATATATATATATATATATATATATATATTGTAATGTATTTAGGATACTGAGGGGAGTTCATAATTAAATAATTTTAATATTAAACAATAAAAGATTAAGAAACATTTGTCGGCAAAACATCAAAAGGCGTTTACCTCCTTGGCCCTCCCCAGCAATATGTACCTCGGGAAACTTCTTAGACACTGGGACAAAGGACCCCGGCATGAGAGGCACTTCCCAGATTAGCCCCGCCCGAGATGACGACGAGAGTGGAAGTCTAACAAGAAGGGTCAGTCAAGTTCTATCCTCATGATGAGGTGAGTCTTATTCCAACAAGAGGAGAGTCGGGGTCCGTCTACAAGAAGATGATATGGCCATCGGGGTTCTGAGAGCAGCTGGAGGATAATGCCGAGAAAGGGGGCCTAAGACTGATTTCACCTTTGGTTAAGTGTTTAAAGGTATTTGTGTTAATTGTGATATTGTATGGCAAGTGTAAATATAATGTCCCTCAGTATACTCAGGCATAGTTTAATTATATTGTATATGTGTTAAGTTTTTTTAAAGAATAATGTCAGTTTGTAAAACATGTCTAATTTAATCTTACCCTGCATGCCACCTATTGGATTGGTAAACACGATACCTTTAGGAAGGAAATCCAATGGTATCATTAAATATCGTTTATATATTGATTGGAGATATCAAGTAAGCTAGTTTTTGAAGGTACCGCTGCCTTAGAAAATCAGCCAGTCAAAAACATAGCAATATATATATATATGGAGAGAGAGAGGGAGAGTTTTTCACTTCTATCGACAGGCAGTTGATATGACTGCCTGAATATGGTTTATTATATACATAATGATCAGGATATTAATGGATTGTATAATCGATGTTCTCTGACTCATTATTGACGGCCGAATGATTCGAACATCTCACAAGCTAACGTTGTAATTACCGCGATATATCTTACCAAGAACGTTGGAACTTCATGACGATCCGTATTTTTTCTCATATCTTATACTTCTTAGAAGAATGCAGTTAGGCTTATCCGGAACAACAATAGGATGCGGGATTTACCAAAGACGGAAAGAGCTGACATCATTAAAGGTGTCTTCGGCGGGCAGGCCCAGCTTCCAATGAATCCGTCACGACCTACGTAATTAAAAATCCGTTTTGGATTTTATAAGAAATAACATTTCATCTCCTAAGTGATATGACACAGATGTATTAAATTTAATTATGATGTCTTCCATAGATGGAATATATTAAAAAAATTACCATCAGTAATGACTCATAAGGAACTTGCGAAACAGCCTTAAGCAAGGCGGGTTCTCAATTTATGATTTTTCGTGAGAAATTTGAATACATATTTTATTATTTATTAAAATATTTATTTAATTTTTTTTTTTAACTTATAAGCAGTAATGTAGTTGTATAAAATACCGTTGGAAAGCTAAAAATATTATTTGAAACGCAAAATTATAAAAGATAATGAAGATTGATAAACATCGGATGCAACTAAGAGATTGTTGTAGATAGGTTAGTTCTCAATGTATTGGGTTGGGTCACATGAAATGTCCGATTTCAAGGTAAAGGATTTTTATTAAAAATACGATATAAAAACAAGATAATTTTATTCGAAGTATTTATCTTCTTTTTCTACACATTTTTCCCAACGTGACACCAACTTTTTTATCCCCAAACTGAAAAACTCTGAGCTTTGAAGTGAAACAAAATCTGAAAACGCACTTTTCACTTGATCACCATTTAAAAAAAAAATTCCCAATACACTTTAAATGTCTGGAAACGGTAGATGCACTTGCATTTAGTTGTGCTGAGAGTCCTTTAACTGTTTGGTAGGGGTTTCCTTCTACTGTATGTTTGAGGACATCGTTGTCTCTTCCTTCAAGTTTTCCAAGTCGGTATCCTCAGTTGAAAACTTAGCAAACCAACGGCGAATGGTCCATACATTAACACTCCCTTCCCCAAACGCCTTGCAAATATTTCTAGCGGCCTCAGCTGCTGAATAGCCGAGTTTAAGCTCGTACAAAAATATTACTCGAAAATCGCGTGTTTCCCTGTTCATATTTGGTGGTATACTAAAAAGTGGGCAATTTATTGGGAAGCTTATGTTTATAATAAAAAGGTAGATGATTAGTAACTGTTTACTTTAAATATGTAAACATTCGGAAGAAAACAACAGAGACCTGCAAAATCCTTTATGTATTTCAGAAACTATAAAAACGGACATTTCATGTGAAACAACCCAATAATTAATTCTTTAATATTTTTTGGTCACAACTGTATTTAAAAAATCTTAAAACGATTTTAACAAAGGAAGTAAGTGAATTTTTAGTTTTTGAAATTAAATTATGGATAATATTTATAATTCATTTTTTTATATATAGTAAAGTCACATTTTCATGTTATTTTTTCTTAACACTGTCGAAATATATATGAATTTAAAAATTACTCAGATGTTTAGTATTAAAAACAATTTCTGAATAAAACTTTCTTTCTAATAAGTAATTTTATATTTATTAGTTCTAATAAAGTTTCAGGACAGTCTTGACCTCTCCAGCGAACGCTCATGTATGCAACAATTGACCTCCTTTTGGCTACAGCAAGAACAGGTTATTCGCAACAATGACCTTCAGAAAGTTCTTCTCCAAGACAGGCTAACACTTACTGCAAATAATTCTTGAACAAGCATAAATTAAGGACATCATTGCAATTATCGAATAGATATATAAACTGTTTGGTTCTTAATTTTTCGGTCAGCTCCTTTTAAATATCTCGAAAACTGGATTTGACCTTTCATATAATTCATATAAACAAAAGCAAAATGATCTAAAAATATAAATTTTTACAGCAAGTAGGTTGATGACTAAGCTATATAAGAACATATCTAAAAAAAGTTTTAAGAATTATATTAAGTAGTAGCAGCGTAGTCCATTTAATAGATAGATCACTTGTTTACTGTTCTCCGGGTCCTGGGTTCGAATCCCGGGTGGGTTAGAATTTTATTTATTCCGTTAATTCATCAAGAGAAAAACCATAGGGTACGGAGGCAAACCCAGCCTTTTTAAAGTGGATACCTGAAAATGTGGAAAAACCTGGCGGTTGAGCGGGTCCAGGCCTATTCACCTCGTTGTACTAAGTCCAAGAACCTTCATGGGTTGTGCAGGTGCATTTTTTAAAAATTATATTTTGTTTCGTTAGAAACAAATGTTTCAGACTGATTAATACAACAAAATAAAATTGTTATGTACAATAATCACATAAGTTTATGCCTTATTCTTTACTTTACATTGCCTTCCACAACTTTGTAAATAAAATAACACATTTTCTTAAACTTTTATAATACGTTATAATAGGCATGTTTTTTAAATACGTACCGTTTTGGAATTAAAAGATACCGCAATAATTTTATTTTTACATGAAAGCCTATACCTTAATCTACTTTTCTACATAATTTCCATAAATTTTGAGGCACTGGTCATAACGCGGCACCAGTTTTTGAATACCCTTCTCAAAAAATTCTGCCGCCTGACTTGTTAACCACTGCATCACAAATATTTTGACTTCGTTATCGTCTTGAAGACGCCGACCGCCCAGGTGTTTCTTCAAGTGCAGGAACAAATGGTAGTGTTTTCTCTCACCTTTTCGTCCACCAAATCTTTATTAACGACCGAAGGACGCCCACTCCGTTCTTCATCATGCACATTTGTGCGACCATCTTTAAATGTTCTCACCCATTTCCTTACCATTCCATCATTCATAATGTTTTGTCCGTTAACTTCAACGATCTCACGAGGAATATCGATCGGTTTTACGCCTTTAGCACTAAGAAATGGTATAACAGCCCGTACTTCACAATCATTGGGACTCACGATTGTCGGAGGCATCTCAAACACTCAGTACACAACGTATACAATGAAGAATCTGACTGTAATAACGTCATTGCATAGACAAGAGATGTAGGTAACCAGCGCGGAACGCCGACCGTTGCGCTGCGGCGGCGGAATTGCAGAACGGTACTTACTTAAAAAACATGCCTTGTACATTACTATTGTAATAATCAGAATAAAAAACAAAGCAAATGTTTATGTTCTTTTCTCTTTTAGTTAGTTGTGGCCAACTTTGTTGAGCTTGTGTATTTAGCCGCTTTTTATCAATGCTAATAAGATCATATGACTTATTTATTAAAATCTACAAAATTAAAGGTACTTTAAAGGAAGAAATACAAAATAAAATAAATTTTAAAAAATCTGCATTTAAGCCCTGTAAGACTATTAAAATCAGAATGAAACCTACATGATATTAAAACCAAAGCGAGTTTAATCGGCGTTAGAGCCTTTTTTAAGAAAATCGTAAAAATGTGCAAAATGTATAGTATAAAGTGGCTCTTCTGGTTGGCCTTTATTATTAAAAAAAGTTGCTGTAACATCTCACACATATACGCTTCTAAAATATGAAATTTCAGTTTTATATAACTGTCGAGTTAGACTTTCCACATACACAAGCTCTGTGTACCGTGCCTTTTTGCAAGACTTGGTTATTTGGAGTCAGGGAACCCTAAAGCGTTTATTTTCCTCTGAAAACTGGAATTGGAAAATTTTCACGATCGCAATAATTTTCTTATTTTTTATTTCATATATAGGCATGTGAGAGAAAAAATAATGAAAGGTGAGTCTCTTTTCCTTTGTAAATTTTTAATTCGCTATAAGTCGCGTTTTTTTGTGTGTAAATTTTCAAGGATTTTTTAAACAATAATTCTCACTATTTATGTAAGTTGTTGTTCGGACACAATATCTAAAAAATGTCCCTATCATGTTCGTTAATGTTTGTTTTAATTTTATATCAGAAAATTAGCAGTGTTGGAGAGATTTTCCCAATACATGTTTTTAGAGGTAGAGATTTATAATGGTTGCAAAACTAATAGCGTTGGCCAGAAATGTTTTTATCCGAGGTTGTGAACCATCGATATAATCGAGCATAACTTTTAAAAAAAGTATCAAAATCAAAATGTTATGTTATGAACTGATAATTTTCGAATGGATTGACCACAATATTATTTTGACTATAATAACTGGTAAATATAAAAGGCATGAAACACTTGTAGAGAAGCTTCCCATTGGAATCATTCTAAAAATATTCTAAACTAGAAGATCTCGGGGCCATCTCTTTTTCAGACACCTCGGATGATTATCTCCAATTGAAGAGGAAGAAAGGATTAAAACTAGTGGATTAGAGTGGGAATAGAGTTTGTCATGAAAGGAATAAAGTCTGGTTAGGGCCAAATCAGCAATATATGGAACATTAAGGTCTTTTTGAACGAGTTTGTTCGTGGGAAAGTAGAGAGCGTTGAGGATTTTACGAATGGTTTTAAATTGTAATGATTAGATTCGAGAGGAATGAGATGGTTTTGTAGAGCCCCAAAGCTACACTCCGGACGTCTAGAGTGTGGCGTTATAATAGTCATGTAAATGAGCCTTTTGTAATTAAGTGGAATGTTTGAGCGTTTGGCCAGGAAGTGTTGGACTGCTCGAAAACGTCGAATAGTTTCGTGTCGTTTCAGTCTTGTATGAGGGTAATGTTAAGTTTAGAAATATTTCCTGGAGAACCACTTGTTTACGCTGTTGATTTCCATCAGTTGCTTCTTGTCTTCATTAAAAGAGAATTGTTCTGGTTAGAGGTCTTATTCTCTTTGCATCTTTGATGATTCCAATCAACTTTCTATTGTTTCCATACAAGAACAACAAAGTTTTGGAATGTCCGTAATGATTCGCCCATCGCATCAACATGGATGCGTGCTGTGTTCAATCTTCTAGGTCTTAAACTAGACCATCATTTGCAACTATTTTTGGGCTGTTTTATTTTTTTGGAACGATAACTACTCCTCTGTTAGAATTAATAAATTAATAAAAATTATTTGACATAAGTAGTATTTATATTTTAATGCTGAATATAAATTTTGTCTTTCACTTACCTATATAAGAAATATATAATAAGGAAAAGCATTGCGATCGTGAAAATTTTGGAATTCGAGTTTTCAGCGGAAGTAGACGTCTTCGGGGTCACCCAACATTGTTTTAAACAAGTTATTGTTTTCGAGCCACATACAAATACACTGACTGTTTTGCGGGACTTGGTCATTCTGACTCAGGGGACCCCAAAAATGTATTTCCGCTGAAAACTGGAATTTGAAAATTTTCACGATTGCAATACTTTTCCTTCCTATAGGGTTCGGATATTGGAATAGGTGCTCAACCTCATGGTTATTAGAACCGAATATATTTATATTAAGAGTTTTTTTTTAAACACGTTTAAAATAAAATAGCACACACAAATTTTAATTTATCTATTATTTAAAAATTAATTTATTACAATTTTTTTCCTATTTTTCCCCCCTTATAGGTCCTGTAGCAGATGACATTCTTTGATGAACCTCAGTAGTGAACTAAATGTTGCACAAGAGTCCTTCAAGCTCTCACACTGCGATCTTGGTAGATTAAATTTATCAATTAGTACTTGGAATTTAGGGCAGTGCTCAATTATATGTTAGCACTCTGTACAAGTCGCACATTGTTTCAGGCTGCCTGAGGATGAGACGGACATGTGTGATTCCCTTACTATATATTTCATATTTATGTAAGTGAAATTTAAATCAAATACATGATGCAAATAGTAAAAATCTGGTGTGAGCATCACACGATTTTCACTTACCTCCATTTTTGAAATCGATTAAAGAATTTTCAAGTACAATAAGAGATAAAAATGAGTGAAACCATTAAAGAATTAGTTAAATGGAATTTCTATGGAAACATGTGTTTTATCAAAAAATCTTTCAAAACGAAAAATTGCGAGAAAATAAAATTTATTTCTGTTTTCTCCTTTAGTTGGGTATCGAATTCATTCAATTTATATATTTAACTGTTTTTCATCAGTGGTAACAAGATAATATAGTTATTTTTATAGAATCAACAAAATTAAAGGCACTTTAGAGAAAGAAAATTTAAAATATCGGCATTTAAGCCCTGTCAGACCATTTTTATCAGAATGAAATCTAAATGATATTAAAGCCCATTAAATTTTACATCGATATATTAATCAAAATCGTCGGAACCGTTTTTGAGAAAATCGAAAAAAGGTACAAAATGCATGGTATAAAGTGGCTCTTCTGGTAAGCTCATTTTGAAAAAGGTTTTGTAACGTCTCTGGCGTATATTTGTCTCAAATATGAAATTTCAGTTTCACGCCCGGGAGTTACCACACACACACAGACCTTTTTGCGGGACTTGGTGATTTGGACTCAGGGGACCCTAAAACGTGTATTTCCGTTGAAAACTGGAATTCGAAAATTTTCACGATCGCAATACTTTCCCTTACTATATATAGTAAGTGAAAGTAATGAAAGGAAACAAATTTTAATAGGTATCATGTAATATTAATCCTGGAAATTATTAGCGTTCAATCTCAAAAGCGAAGATGATACAAATAAATAAATAATAAAATTGTTCAACGACATAACATAGAAATAAAAACTCTGAAACGAATCAAAGATGAAGACGGAAACCATTATCAAAGAAAACACAAGGTGACGCTATTTGTTTTTATTCCAGATGTATAAAAGATTTAAAATAGAATTGAATTTGCGCAGAAATAATGATAAAACTATTCTATGACTTCATTGTAAGATATGGAGAAAACTGTCGTGATAATTTTGTGATAAATGAATGAATGAGTGTCCATAAACTTTACTGCGACACGTCTAGATAATATGACTAGAGATCGTTTGTTAAAGTGAAATAGGTTGACAATCTTAAATAGATTTATTGTTTACCCGAGGCATTTATTGGTTTTAGATGTTTGGGTTAAAATGATTATTTACTCCGAAATTATATAATAATTCAAAATAAGAAAAGGCATTCTTACATGAATATAATTATATATAAATAAAATAATATAATTATAATAATAATTATTATATTATATAAAATAAAATAAACTTATTTAGTTATTTAAAAATCGGCAAAATGTTTACAAATGATTTCAAATGGATCATCCTTACAATCAGCAAATTTTTACTTTCACTTACCTATATATGAAATATATAGTAAGGGAAAGTATTGCGAGCGTGAAAAGTTTTGAATTCCAGTTTTCAACGGAAATACAGGTATTATGGTCTCCTGAGCCCAAATAACCAAGTCCCGGAAAAAGGTCTATGTGTGTGTGGTAAGTACCGGGCGAAAACGACATTTCATATTTAAGACAACTATACAACTAAAATCGGCTAACCAGAAGAGTCTCTTTATACCATGCATATTGCACCTTTTTATGATTTTCTCAAAAACGGCTATAACGATTTTGATTAAACTCGCTATATCGATGTAAAATTTAATGGGCTTTAATATCATGTAGGTTTCATTCTGATAAAAATGGTCTGACAGGGCATAAATGCCGATATTTTCTTCCTCTAAAGTACCTTTAATTTTGTAGATTCAATAAAAATAACTATATTATCTTGTTAACGCTGATGAAAAACAGGTAAATATATAAATTGAATAAATTCGATACCCAACTAAAGGAGAAAAACAGAAAAAATATTTTGTTAATGCAATTTTTGGTTTTTGATCATAAGAGCAGTAATATACATGTATGATATACCGTTGGAAAGCTAAAGATTTTCGAAAAAATATTATCTCATACACAAGCTTTTAAAAGTTAATGGAGAGTAATGAAATGAACATAAAACTAACTGATTATTTTAGATAATAATATAATAGATTTTTTAATAAAACACATGTTTCTATAGAAATTCATTTTAATCCTTAATAGTTTCACGTATTTCTATCTCTAACTGTTTTTGAAAATTCTTTGATGATTTTAAAAATAGAGGTAAGTGAAAGTCGTGTGTTGCCCGCACCAGATTTGTTCTTATTATTTTCAATGAAATAGTTTAAATAAAAATTCCTTAATCAAAATCGGCTAACCAGAAGAGTCACTTTATACCATGCATATTGCACCTTTTTATGATTTTCTCAAAAACGGCTCTAACGATTTAGACTAAACTTGGCATATCGATGTAAAATTTGATGGGCTTTGATATGATGTAGGTTTCATTATGATTGAAATAGATTAAAAGGCTTAAATGCCGATATTTTTAAAATTCTTCGTCAGAAGTACCTTTAATTTTGTAGATTTAAAAAAAATTGGAACATCATCTTATTAGCATTGATAAATAACGGGTAAATATGCAAGTTGAGCGAATTTGATTAAAAACTAAAGGAGAAAAGTGCAAACAGATTTTTTTTTACGCAATTTTTGCGTTTTTTAACTGCTAAAGATTTTAGAAAAAATATTATCTAATACACAGAATTTTAAACGTTAATGAATGAAAAGCCGATAAAACTAACTAATTATTGAAGATAAAAATATAATAGATTATTTAATAAAACACATGTTTCTATTAAAATTATAAATAATTAATTCTTTAACATGTATTTGTATGTTTAAATTTATTTAAATATTCTTCAAATGATCCTAACAACGGAGGTAAGTGAAAGTCGTGTGTTGCTCGCACCAGATTTTTGTTTTGTAATTATAGTCCATTAAACTAAATGACTAACATATAAAAGAATTAAATTTAGATAATAGTACGATTGTAGAAAAAATTATACAAAAAACCTACACATAAAAATTTCCATAAAATAATTGAAAATACATAAAATTATTGAAAATTATAAAATTTACAACTTAAAACAAACTAAATTAATTTAACAACATATGAGTTTTACTGAGGTAAGAATCCATTTGAGTGTGAACAAGTTGTTTGACAGTAGGAAGTCTTGGACCATAGATGATATTTTAGTTTAGGAGTTAGGGGATATTAGCCATCTGCCTGGTTTGAACCTGCAGTTAAATGGCTAATTATGCTAACTACTGCAAAAAAGGTGATATTTGATAGATTTATTTAATAATTCCTTATAAATTTGTTTAAAAATATAAAAGAAATATCCAAGTCATCAGTCGGGTTTGAACCCGCCATAGAATAGTAACATAAAGTAACGTTAAATGAACAAACAATATCAAGATTTAATATAAACATTTATTTTTTGATAATAAAACCTCTTTAAACTATCTGTATAAAATGGGTTCATGAATTTGACTGAAAAAACCTATATCTTTAGATGTTTTTTTTTTGTCCCAGATCAAACCCTTGACAGTTCAGAAGTTGTGATGAAATAAATGTCTGATTATTTGATCCCTGGTTTTGTGTGAGTTAGAATGAAAAAAAGCCTTGCGCATTATATGCCAGCTTTCTAGTGGCGATTGAAAAAACATTGTCGATCCAATCATTATCAATAATTACTGTGACGTCAGTGTTAAAGCTCTCACCTAATTCTGTAAGAAGTGATTCGCCTAATATCTTTCTTAAATATTAATTATTTTTTGTAAAATAGATTTATTGAAATTTGTTTGTTACATTTGCATTCAAATGTATCGCATGAAAGAAAAATAATTAAATATATTAAATTCCTATTGATTATATGTCAATGTAAGAGACAGTAAATGACAAAATGTGGCATAGCACATCGCATATCAACATTTAATAAAAATATCTTACTCAGAGACAGCCCTTGACTCCAAGGTTCTTATCTCATACTATTGAAATTAGCTTTTAATAAAAAATGATTTCTTTTTTTTAATACGTTGACTCTATACACTTAAAGGAATCTGTACCTCTATAACACATGAAGGGTTTTGGGTTCAGTACTTAAAAATAATCCTTGTCTTTCAAGGCCAACGGCCGTGCAAGGAGGTGACCCGGCCTAGATCACGCTCAGCAATCTGATTCCCTCTGCTTTGGGTACCCACTTTATAGAGGCCGGGTGTGCCCTAGGAAGGTCGCCGTACCTCAGGGTCACTCCAAGGCTGAAATAACAGATAAAAAATAATAATGTGAGATATTTAAAGTTTAAAAAAAAGTTTACTACCGAATTTCTCAAAATAATCAATATTATTTTAAGAGATTAGAATGTGACCTGTTATTCAGAGAAACCTGGATAACACTGTCTAAATAGTATATAATAGAATATTACTTATAAACAAATAAATGTTAGTCTTCAATATCAACATAATTTAAGGGGACAAGAAACCTATTTTAATTGTAATTCATTCTTGAAAAAAAAAAAAGTTTTGTTACTCTTCCCTATGTGCTCATTCGACAAGGTATATAAGAAGTTCTAATAATTTTTCATTACACTGTGTTTGAACAAAAAAAAAAAAAAATAAATAAAAACTCTTCCATTTTCAAACCACTAATTTTAATTTAAGAAAAATAAAAGTTAGTTATGAGAAAAGGAAAATACTTGTATCAGACGTTCACGAAACCGACGAAATTGTTACGAAATGTACCCGAATCATTGTAATCTTTGTCACAGTAAAAGTCTTTTTCAGTTATCTCTTTAAGTTATTTTTCCGGAAAAAAAAAAATGCTCAAAGAGACAATATTGAAATATCTGTTTCTCAAATTTATTAATGTTTTTATTATTTCCCTCTGAATCTTCAAATGTTAACAGTATATCGACTTTCTGATTATACTTAAGTATAGCGCTCAATAATATTAAGAAAAATAATCAGAAGTTTGATAGAAGTATAAAAAAAATATTTTAAAAATCTGGTTCGCGCATCACACTATTTTTACTCCTATATATAAAAAAATAAATATTAAATAGTTTCGTTTATTTGAAAAATGAAGATCATTCCTTTAAAAAGTTTTATTTTGTTAAACTGTTAAAAACTATTAAATAAATCAATAACTTAATTGAAAGAGTCAGTTTTTCACTCTATAATTACTTATACTACTTTTTTGTTACATATTATTAATTATATCGGTATTACTATTCTTATTTGCGAAAAAGAAATAGAAATAATCTAAACATATATTTCTACTGTTTTATCCTTCAGTTAATAGTCAATTTCTTTCATATTTTATATTCAACCTTATTTCATGAATGCTAACAAGAAGAAAGTGTTAATTATTTCGAACAAACGAAATTAAAGATACTTTAGAGGAAGAAATTTTGAAAATATGGAATTTAATCACTGTCAGACTATTACAATCAGAACAAAACTGCTTAGGGGCTCAACTAAACAATACAATTCTTCCCGCAACCAATCCTTACATTACAAAATCCTCAACGAACTTTGTCACGAATAAAATCATTCATAAAGACCTTGATGTTCCATAAGTTGCCGATTAGGATAATTGCCGGTAATCCTCCGAGGCGTCTGAAAAGAAGATGGCCTCAAGACCATCTTGTTTTGAATGACTGCTAGAGTGCTGCCAATGGGCTGTTTCTCTTCATTTTTTAAATTTGTATGTACTTTATCATTTAACAGCATATTTACTTGTTGCATTGTAATATACAGTTTTAAATTTCAATAAAAAATTATATTCAAAAAAACTTTATGTACGTTTACTTGTTCAATTTTTTTATACATATCTGTTTATCTTTATATTCTGAGAGCATTTTTAAGATTGGTTGTATTAAATAAATTATAATTGTCTCCTTTCAGACAAAAATTATTTGGCACCTGAAAATGGCGCATTTACCGAAATGTAGCGAATTTTCAAATTAAGTATTAAAGCAATGAAACAACCTTTAATTTATTATTGAATTCTTTACCATCACCCTAATTTATCAACACTCATTTTTATTTAAACTCTTTTCAACTTTTAAAAGTTGTGTTGGGCTCCCCTCATTTTTATCATACTCCCAACACGAGTATCCCGATAGTATTGTGTTCTTTAATCCAACTTGATTTTTCTACATTTAATTCCCTGAATTGACTGCATGGTTTATGTTTGTGCATATGTAATACGTACGCATTGTGTAAATATAGTATTATAGTGAGTAATACTTCAGTATTCAAACTGTAGTAAAGATATTAGAAGATCTTAACTACAGTTGAAATAAATCCTAATGCGGATGAGGACCCCAAATGTCTCACACCGATTTTTTTGATTTTTTTCTAAAGGCAAAACTTGACATTAAACCATTAGACTCTATATAATATTAGAGGACAATGCACCCCCGAGTCGCGTAAAAAAATCAGAGACTTTGCGCGCGAAATTTAATATCTCTGGTTGTATTGAAGTTAGAAAAATAAGTTTGGTATCATTGGGGACCCTAAAACGTGTATTTCCATTGAAAACTGGAATTCGAAAATTTTCACGATCGCAATACTTTCTCTTACTACATGTAGTAAGTGAAAGTAAAAAAAAAAAACCATTAAAATATTTAAGTTTTATACTTGATAATAACTCAAGAAATATAAATTAACTCGTAAAAAGTTTTAATAATGTTTCTTAAAAACTGTGTTCCTCACTCTTGAAAATGTATCTTAATCTAAGTACATTTTTTAAGGAACCTTATTAAAAGTACTGTTTTGAGGAGATTTATTTATATTTTTAAGGTCATTACTAGGCATAAAACAACATTTTAATGGTTAATTATTTTTACTTACCTATGAAATATATAGTAGGGGAAAGTGTTACAATCGTGAAAATTTTCCAATTCTTGTTTCCAACGAAAATACGCGTTTTAGGTTACCATATAGGGTCTAAATAACCAAGTCCGCGCGCGCGTGTGTGTGTGTGTGTATGCTAAGTATAGCAAGAAAACGAAAAGTCGCACGGCACTGAAATTTCATATTTAAGACAAGAGTATTCCGGGGTGTTCTAGCAGCTTTTTCATGAAATCATAGAATCAGCCACTTTATACCATGCGTTTTGCACCTTTTCATCACGATTTTCTCAAAAACGGCTCTAACGATTTTGATTGAACTCGCGATAATGATGTAAAATTTAATCGGCTTTAACATCATATGGGTTTTTATCTGATTGAAATAGTATGACAGGGCTTAAATGCTGGTATTATAAAATTTCTTTCTCTGAAGTACCTTTAATTATGTAGATTCGAAAAAATTAACTATATCATCTTGTTAACATTGCTAAAAAACAGGTAAATATATAACTTGAACGAATTCGATATCCAACTAAAGGATAAAATAGAAATAATGTTTTTTTATGCAAATTATGAGTTTTCAAACTTAAGAACAGTAATATAGATATCTAATATACCATTGGAAAGCTGATGATTTTAGAAAAATATTATGCGATTGTAAAAATTTTCTAATTCCAGTTTTCAACGAAAATACACGTTTTAGGGTCCACTGAGTCCAAATACCCAAGTCCCGCAGAAAGTTCTGTGTGACCGTGAGTCAGTGTGTTTGTGGTAAGACCAGCGCAAAAAACGAAAAGTCCTACAAAACTGAAACTACATATTTAACATGACTATACACCCAAGATGTTACAGCAGCTTTTTCATGAAAATCGGCTGACTGGAAGTGCTACTTTATACTATACATTTTGCACCTTTTTACGATTTTCTCAAAAACGGCTCTAAAGATTTTGATTGAACTCGCTATACCGATGTAAAATTTAATGGGCTTCAATATCATGTAGGTTTATTTCTGATTGAAATAGTCTGACAGGGATCAAATGCCGATGTTTTAAATTTCCTTTCTCTAAAGTACCTTTAGTTTTGTAGTTTTTGCAAAATTGACCATGTCATCTTGTTAGCATTGCTAAAAAAACAGGTAAATATATAAGTTGAATGAATTCAATATAAAATAGAAATAATGTTTTTTTATCCAAATTATGAGTTTTCAAACTTAAGAACAGTACAATAGATATCTAATATACCATTGGAAAGCTAATGATTTTAGAAAAATATTATGCGATCGTGAAAATTTTCTAATTCCAGTTTAGAGAAAAGAGCAAAAATAAGTTTTGTGTTTTTGAATTTAAAACCGTAATATGGGTGTATAATATACCGCTGGAAAGCTAAAGATTTTAGGAAAAATATTATCTTATACTAAAGCTTCTAAAAGTTCATGGATAGTGATGCAAATCCGATAAACTAAGTGATTATTTTAGATAATAATATAATTGATTATTTAACAAAACACCTGCTATTAAAATTCAATGTAAATAATTCTTTAAGAATTTATTGTCGCTTCTAAATTTGTTTAAAAATTCTTAAATTGATATAAATAACGGAGGTAAGTGAAAGTCGAGTGATGCGTGCACCCGATTTAAAAAAAATATTTCTCTTTGAAATAGGATAATTTTGATACCAAACTTATTTTCCTACCAACACTAGAATTTAGCGAACCTAGTGTTTTTTTGCGCGCAAACATTATGATTTGTTTACATGACTCCTGGGAAGAGTTTTCCCCTGATATTTTACAGAGTCTGATGGTTTAATGTCTCGTTTTACTTTTAGAAATATCATCAAAATCGGTGAGACACATTCGGAATCCTCTCCTAGTTAGACAAACCCATATCGATATATTGACGCAGCTAATCTGTTGGAGAGAAGGGAGACTATGGTTCTGAGAAGAGCAATAGGACAGATATATATAGTGGGGGCTGAGCTGGGACCTGTTACAGTCTGCGACATGAAGTTATACCTAGTACTCTTCTTGGTCATCCTCGTCGTGGCCTGCGGGGTGATGGCCCTCCAAGAACCTTCCTGCATACAAAGGGGAAAGGAGGTGAGTCATATATTAGCTCTTGTTTACTCACTTTCGTTAGGAGGATTTGTATTTCGTTTGAAACCGGAGAATGGACTTAAAACATCGATACAAAAATAAACATACATATCACTATAATTTTTTTTTTTTTGGTTTATTATTTTTAATAAGACCTTTGTAATCGGGGAAGGGAGGGGGGAAGAAACTTCTTCAAAATTTGAGGGCTTACGTTTCAAGATACGTAGAACCCGAAAAAAGATTTTTTTTTTTTTAAATCCGTTTGTCCGTCGTACGTCGTCCGTGGCTATTCTTCGAGACTTCTGGACCAATGTTTTTTTAAATCCAGGACAAAAATACTATGGCATGCAACGATGATATCATGTAGTTCAATAACTAAAAAAATTATTGGAGTTTTTAACCAAGAAACGGCGAATAATTGTATAAAGAGAATTAAAAAAAATATATGGAAATTTTACCTATCTATGAGCCAATAATTCATAGTTATTAATGAACATTTAAAATATGGAAAAAAATCTTATTTGGTCAAGCTGCAACTTATAAGAGATGTAATTCTGTGATAACTAGGTTATTATTGATTGATAGAGAAAATATGTAAGGTGTTCTGGAATAAAGGAAAGAAAAGTAACGAAGTCTAGTTGTAATGCTTTAGGTTTATTATTTTCAATAATTAACCTTTGTAATAAAAAAAAAAAAAAAAAAAATTAGTCTTCCCTTCCCCAAAACAATTACGGTTTACTTTTCAAGATACGTAGAACCCGAAAAACGATTAAAAAAAAATCCGTTGCCCTAATTAGTAAATAAACATTTGCTATCTCATGGAGAATTAAAGTTCCTACAAAACAAAGAAAGGATCATTGAAATTGCTTCAGAACTAGCAGAGAGAGATAGCGTTTTGAAATTAGTGGTGGTGTCAATTTTCCTATGAAGTATTTGTTGCTTTTCATATTAGTTAATTATCTATAAATAGCAAAATAACATTTACACCCTAGTAAAGCTATTTAGAAATAAAAAAATCTGGTGCGGGCAACACACGACTTTCACTTACCTCCATTTTTAAAATCAATGAAAGAATTTTCAAATACAGTTAGAGATAGTAATACGTGAAACTATTAAGAAATTAATCAAATTGAATTTATATAGAAACATGTGTTTTATTAAAAAATCTATTATATTATTATCTTAAATAATCAGTTAGTTCTATCTTCTTTTTATCACTCTCTATTAACTTTTAAAAGCTTGACTATAAGATAAGATTGTTTCTAAAATTGTTAGCTTTCGGTATATCATACATGTATAATACTGTTCTTATGTTAAAAAACCAAAAATTGCATTAAAAAAATATTTTTTCAGTTATCTCCTTTAGTTGTTTCAATTTCGCTCAACTTCAAAAATACGTGAAACTATTAAAGAATTAATTAAATTAAATTTCTAAAGAAACATGTGTTTTATTAAAAAATCTATTATATTATTATCTAAAACAATCACTTTTGCTTAACTTGCTTATTTAGCTGTTTGTCATCAGTGGTAACAAGATAATCTAGTTATTTTTATAGAATAATCAAAATTAAAGGTATTTTAGAGGTAGACAATTTAAAATTTACCACTCACACACACACACACACACACACACACACACCCACACACACAGACAAACACACACACACACACACACACACACACAGACAAACACACACATACACAGACCTTTTGCGGGACCTTATTTGGACTCAGGGGACCCTAAAACGTGTATTTCCGTTGAAAACTGGAATTCGAAAATTTTCACGATCGCAATACTTCCCCTTACTATATATAGTAAGTGAAAGTAAAAAAAAACATTGTGTAATAATTTGCAGTTCTATTTTTTTTTTTTTTTCTTTCTCTCGTACCCTCAACAAAACATTCCCCTCATGATATCAAAGAACTTTAAAAGAAAAATTTCTATACGAAATTAGAGTTGCAAAAAAAGATTAAAGAATTACATTATTTCTTACTTATAAGAAACATACATTTCAGATTAACTAATCTAACAATATAAATTATTATCTACAACAATTACTCAGTTTTATCCAATTTTCGTTAACTTATACAACATAGTATATAAGATAGAATTTTTTATAATATGTTTAGCTTTACGATGGTATATTACACATCTGTATTATCATACTTATGTTTTAAAAAAATCTAGTGCGCGCAACGCACGACTTTTACTTACCTCCGTTTTCAAAGTAAATTTAAGAACTTTTAAATATATTTAGAAATGAAAAAAAGGTAATTAAAGTAAATTTCGAAAGATATATAATAATATATTATGTATCCCAGTACCTTCTAGCATCCCAAAATGACGCTGCTTGACGATGTAAAATTTTTAGCAGAATTGTATTCAATATTTTTATTTTTTTCCGCAAGTATCTATCTATTTTTTCAACTATTTTATCTGGAAGATTTATTTATTTTTTTTTACAGTTTTTTTTTCTTTTCTTTTTAAATTGTTTATATTGTGATTATTATGTCTGTTATTTGATTAGAATACTTCGATTTGTATCATTGTAGTATATTATTTTTATTTATGTTTAATTGGTTTATTTTTCACTAATTCTTGTCCAGTTTAAGTTACTTTATTATTTCAAAGCTCATGTTATTCTTAAAAGACCAAGTAACAAAACAATGTAAATATTTATTTTTCTTCTTTTTGTCATATATTTAAACTCATTTATTTTTCATTTTGTCCAAACAACTATTTTCTGAGGATATTTTTTTATTTTAATTTTTATTCATTTTATTTTTTATATTTTATGTATATATTCACCCATAATTGTAAACATTAGTTAATCATGTTCATTTTGTCTGTTGGCCAGACATACTGTATATTGTTAACTTTGCATATATGTTATTCTCAAGGGACACAGTCCCAGAATAAAAATCAATTTCTATTCTATTCTATATTAAGGGTCACCTGTAGCATAGTGGCTAGCATAACAGCCTTCTATACCTGAGGTGACGGGTTCAAACTAGCAGAGAGCCCTAGTATTTTGTAATGGGAGTAAAAAATCCTTAGTTATTTCGTCCTTCGGAGGGGACGTAAAAAGTTTGTTCCGAGTACTCTTTAAACATCTTAATTATGCCCATGACGAACATTTAACATCTCCCACTATCGCATAAAGTAACGTTAAATAAATAAACAAACAATAATCTATTATTTTTTTTTTTTATATAAGTTTTCTTTGTTAATTTAAACAGTACAATAGTTCAACAATGTTGGGGTATTCCCCTTACACTGTACATAAATTGTTGCTACCATTTTTTTTTTTTTATATTCTTACAATGATTAGTTTTGTTGGTAAAATATTAAAAAAAAAAAAAAAAAAAAAAAAACAGAAATAAGAAAGAAATTAAATACAAGGAAAATAAATTACTGCAAATAAAATAATTCCTAATCTGGAAAATAAGTACGTAACATAGAAATAGATACATAAAAGAAAGGAAAAATATAATATTTTTAGTTTGATATTTTTTGGAGTAATATATGCTTGGTTCTGTTATGCCTGCATTTAGGCGTTGAAGTTTTAGTGTAGTTGCCTATTTCTTATATGAGAATGTTATTACTTAGATGGCATGAAATGAAGAATTTAAAGGTTTGTTCTTGGATGTAATCATGAATTGTCAGTATGTCAAATTTTTATGCATTTTGGTAATCCTGGTGTGTATAGGGTAATTGTTTACAATTCTTAGGCATCTGTTCTGGAGGATCTGTAATTTATTGGTATGTGTTCTGCTAGAAAAACTCCAGGCTGGGCACCCATATGAAATTATAGGTCTTATTACCGATTTGTACAGTATTAATTAGTTATTTGATGAAAGTTTTTACTTTGTATTAAAATATGGGTACATCTTATATAATAGTTTTCGGGCACTAATTAATTTATTGCTGATATGTAGGTTAAAAAGTAGGTCTATTATATTATTATCTGCCTCAATCACTTAGTTTTGTCCGTTTTTTCGTCACTTTCCATTACCTTTTACAACTTTATGTATAGGAAAATATTTTTTAGGTTTCTAAAAGTATATTATACGTTTCTTCTTATTATCAAAAATCCAAAAATAATATTAACAAATATTTTTGCTCTTCTCTCCTTTAATTAGTTATCAGATTCGTTCAACTTCTATATTTAACTGTACTTTATCAATGCTAACAAGATGAAATGGTTTTTTTTCGAAAAATTTAAGGTGCTTATTAAATTAAAATTTAAAGACACAATTAAAAATATTTGCACTAAAGCACTGTCAGACTTTTTCAATCAGAATGAAACATATATGATATTAAGCCCATACATCGATATAGCGAGTTATATCTAATTGTTTCTACCGGTTTTTTATGAAATCTTAAAAAGGTACAAAATATATGTATATATTGGCTCTTCTGGTCAGTTGATTTTATTGACGAAGTTGTTGTCTGAGATCATAATTTTCTAAAGTATGAAATTTCAGTTCTTTACCCACATACACCTATTTTTCCGGGGTTTGGTCATTTGGACTCAAGGTAAAATACTATAAACGTGTATTTTCAGTAAAAAAAAAAAAAAAATCCAAAATTTTCACAATCGCATTACTTTCCCTTACTATGTATTTCATATATATTTAAGTGAAAGTAAAAACTGTAGCGAAGCAAAGTGATACCTTTTTTGTATAAAAAAATATTATTTTGTTCGAAAAAAAATGGATTGAGGTGCAATCCACCTATTACACTCATGTCAAAGTTTCAAATTGTTAGTGTGTATAATTTATATATATATATATATATATATATATATATATATATATATATATATATATATATATATATATATCTAAATTGCTCGATAAGTTCTCGTCTGTTGATAATTCAAGTTTCTACTGTTCTTAGGTCTATAAAAAAACAATTTTATTTATGCAACGTTTCGAGAATTTATTGCTCTCATAATCATGTCTTAACAGTGGAAAAAACAAACAAAAACAGAACATTAATATGTTTATACAGTAGTTAATAAATGATGTTATTGTTAGAGAGACAGAAAAGTATACATTGAACAATGAATAGATATACAGTAGTTAAATAGATATTTCAATTAGAATTTACATTTAAGATATTATTAGAAATTTAATCACAATTTGAGATAAAATAGTGTCTTACATAGACATATGTGTATACTATAAACTTTAAAAGGACACTGAAGCAAAGATGCTAAGGAATTGTTTAGGTATTGAGGATTTTCCAAATTTATGACGTCAGAATTCCGAGGTTTTCTTCTTTTATTTATTTGTTTTAATTTTATTTTGTATTTATTATTATTTAGACGTTTTGTTAATATGTGTTTATTAAATTTGAGTTACATGCATTTAAGTTTTGGACATCAGGTTTTTTATGTATGGCGCGTTTTTTATATATTTTTTATGATAATCATTACTTTAAATTTTCTTTTGAAGCTGTTGTTTTGAATGAAATTTGAATGTATGTTCCGTTTTTCTGAAATTATTGGTGAGGGCAGTTTGATCTATTAGTATATAAATTTTTAAGATGTTAATATATTTATATAAAAAATTGTCCCTTAAGGAAAAAAAAAAGTAAGCTGTGTTATTAGGAACCCAATTAAGTTGGGCAGCACCACTTGTTGAATAAAGTGTATCTCTCTCTATATACACGTATATATATATAATATATATATATATATATATATATAATATATATATATATATATATATATGTATATATGTATATATGTATCAGTAAACTTCTGAAGACTCAATCATTAATTTCCTAAAATTTCACCAAGATATGAATACTTTAAATAAAGTTAGATTTAATGTGCAAATTAAGTAATTATTACAGAAATTAAGACTGATCAATTAAAAATAATAATTACATTGTCATTCCATTTCTAAGATGTAAACATAGTTGCGATTAGAGTATGACTAGAGTAGGACGTGTAAACAGTTTTGTTTACAGGGATAGGAATAAGAAGATAAATGACGCATCCAATCAACTGGATAATAATGTCTGACATTTTAAATTATTAATTTTTTTTTCATTTATTGAGATTTACAACTGTATTAGTTAATACATCAAGTAAATTAGATGTCAGATAGTATACATGACGAGAAAATGCCCATTGGCATCACTCCACTATGAATCTAAACTAGAAGGTCTCGAGACCATCTTCTTTTCAGGCACCTTGAAATTATTAATATATATTTGAAATTCAAATTTCCTAAAATGTATTTTCCAAATCCAGCTTGCGTCATAAAATGTAACTTTAAAATCTTACTTTAAAATATCTTATTGATTATTTTTTACTATATAAAAAATTAATTTATTAGTAAAATCAATATAATGTTCTATCTCCTTCATGTCCGTTTTAAATTTAACAATTTTTTTAATTTCACTTACCTATATATGAACTGAAATTTCATATTTAGGACAACTACACGCCCGAGATGTTAAAGCAACTTTTTCATCAAAATGAGCTAACCAGAAGAGCAACTTTATATCATGCCTTTAGCACCTTTATACGATTTTCTCAAAAATGGCTCTAACGATTTTAATTAAACTCTATATATCGATATAAAATTTAGTGGGCTTTAATATGATGTAGGTTTCATTATAATTGAAATAGTCTGAACGGCTTGAATGCCAATTTTTTAAAATTGTCTTCCTCTAAAGTACCTTTAATTTTGTAGATTAAAAAAAAATAAGCACATCATCTTGTTAGCATTGATAAATAACTGCTAAATGTGCAAGTTTAGCGAATTTGATTAACAAATAAAGGAGAAAAGTGCAAAAATATTTTGTAATGCAATTTTTGTGTCATTGAACAAAATAATAGTAATATAGATGTATAGTATACCGTGGGAAAGCTAAAGATTTTAGTAAAATATTTAAGACAACTACACGCAGATGTTACAAAAACTTTTTCATCAAAATCAGCTTACGAGAAGAACCACTTTATACCATGCATTTTGCACCTTTTTACGATTTTCTCAAAAACGTTAAGAGCCGTTTAAACTCGCTATATCGAACTAAAATCAATTAGGCTATATATCATATAGGTTTCATTCTGATTGAAATAGTCTGACAGGGCTTAAATGCCGATATTTTAAATTTTCTTTCTATAAAAAAGCATCTTTAATTTTGTTGATTCTATAAAAATAACCATATCATCTTGTTACCACTGATGAAAAACAGATAAATATTTTTTTAGTACAATATTTTGTACATAAGAACATTAATAATCATACTGTTGAAAAAATAAAGATTTTAGAAAAAATATTATCTGATACACAAGCTTTTAAAAGTTAATATGTAGTAATGAAAAACCCGATATAGCTAACTGATTATTATAGATAGTAATATAATAGATTTTTTAATAAAGCACATGTTTCTATTGAAATTTAATTTAATTAATTCTTTAATAGTTTCACTCATTTTTATCTCTAACTGAATTTGAAAATTCTCGAATCGATTTTTAAAACGGAGATAAGTGAAAGTCGTGTGTTGCCCGCACCAGATTTTTTTTATCGAACGATTACAAGGGTTCATTATTGAAATTAATAAACCAAAAATTGAATAGTTATGCGAATATGATATCATGGTTTGTTTTTGGAAGGATTGACTAAACGTAGACCCTCTTTTCGGTGAGAAATCGCGCTAGGGTGCGTACGGACGGTTTTGTTGCTGTTGACGTGCAGAATCGGTAGTTGACGTTTCCTGGTTCTTACGCCGTAGTATCGGGTTCTGGGAAGAACTATATATATATAGTGGGGGCTGCACAGTGTGCTGGAGGCAGTCTGCGACATGAAGTTACATCTCGTACTCTTCTTGGTGATTCTCATCGTCGCCTCTGGGATGGCGGCTCTGCGACCGAAGTGCCTTCCGCCTGGGAGGGATGTAAGCAATTAGTTTTAGAATTTTATTTAACAATAATTAAAAATTTGTTTGACTCTGAACAATCGTTTCTCTAAATCTCTCTATATAAACTGACACAGCGACTATTGGTTTCAGCGAACTCCTTCTAAACCTAGACATTGGGTGATTTTTGATACGGTTTTTACTGACATTTACGGTATTATTTCCTAAAGGATTATTAGTAAAATACATCCAATATAGCTTTTCTTTAGGCAGGAAAAATAAATTTTGTGTAATCAAGTCATTAAAAAATTATCCCTGAAACATAAGTAATAATATAGACGTGTAATATACCGTTGGAAAGCTTAAGATTTTGGAAAAGTTAATATGCAATAGAAAAAAGTCGTACAAGTTAATAGAAAGTTATTATAAACATATGTTAATTGTAATGTTGTAATGAGGGAGGTCGTGGTGATTCAATGTTGCCACCGTACAGTACCGTAAAAGTTCAGTACGCCAGGTTTTTAGAAAAATACGTACCAAATCTTACTGAAGTTGTTAAAATAAATGGAAAGTTGTTATAAATATATAAACTAACATTGCTAGTAATTATTTCATGAAAACTGATGTCTCACTGCAAACCAAATGGGAATCCCTACGAAACTAAATCAACTTTAAGTTTTTTAAAAATATTTCATCTTCTCTTTATATATAAAATGATGTTGCGATTTTTGATTTACCCAGCTCCTTCTAAACGAGTTTTTTTTCTTATGGTTTTCTTTATCATATCGGGTCTTTACTCCTGAAGGTTTATAAGTGCATTACAGTGCTAATAAGTTTTTAAACTTAAATGGGGAAATTGAACTTTCTGTAACCAAAAAAGTATTTCTGAAACATGAGCAGTGATATAGACATACAACATACCGTTTGAATACGCATTATTTTAGAAAACGTAATATTTCCTCACAACTTACGCGGATGACACTTGTGTGTTATCCGTCCATAATGATCCAACCGCTGCATCCCAAACCCTTTAGTCCCACATCACAGCCATTGAGACATGGAGTCAGAACTAGAGGATTAAAATAAATCCTAAAAAATGCCACCAAATTACCTTTACCCTTCGTCGCAACCGATGACCTCCTGCCCCACTGTATGATTTAATAATACGCCACTCATACCTGTTGAACAAATCCGATACCTAGGACTCCATCTTGACAAACGTCTTACATGGAATCCTCACACGAGACTAAAAAGACAAGAGACTGCCCGTAGATACCGATTCATTAACACTTACTCGACAAACGTTCAAAAATTCCAATTCATTACAAAAAGCTCATTTATGTTACCATCATCAGACCCATCTGGAATCGAGCTTTGGGGCTGTACTAAGCCATCTAATTCCTCCCGTATCCAATCCTTATAATCCAAAATCCTTCGCAAAATCCTATATGCTCCTTATTTCGTTACGAATAAAATAATCCATAAATATCCCATTTGTCGCGAAACTATCCCAAAACAGATATGCATCTTGCACTTTTTTTCGATTTTCTCGAAAAAGATTCCATCGATTTTGATTAAACTCGATATATCGATGTAAAACCTAATGGGCTTTAATGTCATGTAGGTTTTATTCTAATAAAAATAGTCTGACAGGGCTTAAATGCCGATATTTTAAATTGTCTTCTTCTAAAGTACCTTTAATTGTGTATATTTTTAAAAATAATCATATTATCCAGTTAGCATTGATAAATAACAGCTAAATATGCAAGTTGAGCAGAAGTGGTTGTTTTAAATAATAATATAATGGATTTTTTAATAAAACACATGTTTCTATAGAAATTTAATTTAATTAATTCTTTTATAGTTTCGCGTATTTTACTTTCACTTACTATATATAGTAAGAGAAAGTATTGCGTTCGTGAAAATTTTTTATCACTGTATTTGAAAATTCTGTCATTGATTTAAATAATGGTGGTAAGTAAAAGTCTTGTGTTGCCGGCACTAGATTTTTTTATATGGTTTTCTTTATCATTTAGGTTAAGGTTAATACAGCCTATTATTCATAGAATGTTAAATAGTTTAATTTATAAAATAAATTATTCTTATAGATTTGGTATTTGATGTGGAAAATAACTGGTTGAGTAGTTAATTATTGAAGTTTTAGATGTTATCATGTTACATCGGGCATTGTGCTAGTAAATGAAAAGGTCTTCAGTTAATTTATAATTGCATAAAGTGCACTGGTTTTGCGGTTTAATTGAATGAGTTGTGTTATTGACTGTTATTTTGATTAAATATGTACTGGAAAGACGTAGTTGAGACAGTGTTTTGGTGAATTTGAATGGGGATTCTATTTTTAAATATGATTATCAGTATTATTGGTAAATATTTTGTTATAGATGGGATTGAACTTTGATATCGTTTAGTGTTGTAAATATTGCATGAATGATTAGTACTCGGGTTATTTTAACTTTGAATGATTTAGATTCCAATTCACTATTACTACTGTCTTCAGTAAGATGTTGTAATATCACTGAATAATACATTATTGGGGTGTGTCACATGAAATGTCCGTTTTCAAGGAAAAGGATTTTTATTAAAAATACGATATGAAAACAAGATAATTTTATTCGAAGTATTTACCTTCTTTTTCTACACATTTTTCCCAACGTGACACCAACTTTTTTATCCCCGAACTGAAAAACTCTCTACTTTGAAGTGAAACAAAATCTGCACTTTTCCCTTGATCATCATTTTCAAAAAGTTTTCCTTTGACGAAATTGTCTAAATTCTTGAACAGGTGGTAATCTGTTGGAGACAAGTCGGGAGAATATGGTGGGTGCGGAAGAACTTCGTAGCTCAGTTCTTTCAATTTTTGCACGGTATGTTTTGAAACATGGGGTCTTGCTGCCGCTCAGTGAGATCATGAGGTACCTTTTTTACTTTCCCAATACACTTTAAATGTCTCGAAACGGTAGACGCACTTGCATTTAGTTGAGCTGAGAGTCCTTTAACTGTTTGGTAGAGGTTTCCTTCTACTGTATGTTTGAGGACATCGTTGTCTTTTACGGACGGAGGTCTTCCTCGGGGCAAGTTTTCCAAATCGGTATCCCCAGCTGAAAACTAACCAAACCAACGGCGAATTAACACTTCCTTCCCCAAACGCATTGCAAATATTTCTAGCAGCCTCAGCTGCTGAATGGTCGAGTTTAAACTCGTACAAAAATATTACTCGAAAATCGCGTGTTTCCATGTTCATATTTGGAGGTATACTAAAAAGTGGGTAATTGATAGGGAAGCTAATGTTTATAATACAAATGTAGAGGATTAGTAACTGTTTACTTTAAATATGTAAACATTTTGAAGAAAAAAACAGAGACCTGCAAAATCCTTTATGTATTTCAGAAACTATAAAAACGGACATTACATGTGAAACAGCCCAATACTACTGTCTTCAGTTAGATGTAATATCACTGAATAAAAAATTATTTTCGACTTTTTATATTTAACCAGCTGTTGCGTAAATTTCTGTTATTATGATCGCTATTAAGAAGTTTTTAAAATAATATATTTTAAAGTACTTCTGCGTAAATGATATTTTTGGTTTTATTTTCTTGTGACAGAAGAACATACTGATTTTCTCCGCAACCCGATCTTGACGTAAATAGATTCCTACTTGTTTAAATGTACACCCATGTGATTTATTAATTATTACGGCAAAATATAACTTAATGGGAAACTGAATTCTTTAAAAATTAAAAAGCAAATCATTGGGATGCGAGGTTAATTTCCCTCTTTTTTTCCTAGATTTTCTGCAGATTCTTCACTCAAATTGGTCGCAGCTTGGTGTTATATAGCCTATTTTTTTTTTTTAATTGTCATTGTTCGATAAATTCTTTAACCCTTCATGAAAATAACTGGACTAAAATTTGACAGAATTATTTTTCAAACTCCAATGAATTGGCAGACTTACGTATTTACAGCTTACGATGAGAATACTTTCGGAAAAACATTATCAAACTTATTCTTCAAATTAGACAGGATTTTGGAGGCTGCTGAAATCAAACAAGTTAATATCAAGGCATTAATAAAGCGTATGCTGTCTGACAGTATTGTAAATGTGTTCCTAAAAAAATCAAGAATGCTATAAGAAAAGTTATAGACTGGAATGTTACAAGTTATTAAAAAATAGCAAAAGCTATGGACGTTTAGAACTAATCTTTGAGAAATGTTAGTAACACGGCTATAACTACAGTATTAAGGCACCTCAAGTCGTTGAACGTGTTAAATGTTCCGCTACAACCAAGGTTACGGATAGGAGAAAGATATGAAAATTGTTCTTAGCTTAGCGTTTCAAACCTTTAGTTTTGCTAGCAGATTATGTCATGGAATGGTTCTGTGCATTTAAAAAACGCTGGTTTATTGTTTCCAAATAACAATATTAGGGTCTGACTGTTTATATAGCTGTTGATAGGCAATTAAGTCATATGAAAATAACTAAATAATTGAAAGAATAAGGGCATATCACCACTCCTAATTTCAAAACGCAATATCTCTGCTAGTTCTAAACCAAATTCAATATTTTTTTTAATTTTATAAAAAATAAATGATTATATATATATATATATATATATATATATATATATATATATATGTGTGTATTTAAATTATATAAATAAATAATTCAATAATTATTTCTTAGATAAAAATATTTCTGATATTTATTTGTTTATAATCAGGAGAAAAGCAATTTTAAAAATTCATTATTCGGATTCCACGCATCTTGAAATGTGAAATTTTGATAGCAGGTAATTTTTCTCTTTGTTCATCGCTTTCCCTTGATCTCGAAAATATTTTCGATTTTTCTTTATTTTCAATTATAACCGATTTTCTTTGGAAGTACATCTATTATAATTTATTACTTAAATATACAGATCAACTTTTTTTTCTTTTATAATGATGGAGTTTTGTTGACCGTAGAGAAATTAGATGAGGAAGATGGTTGGGGTTGCGGTCATAAATTAAAACACACAATTAAAAATAAGCGTTATTTTAATTATGTGCCGACGTTTCGGCCTACAATGTGGGCCTTCATCCGTTACCTATCCTGACATATAATTATTAGCTTAATATTACATTATTTTAAAATTTAAATTATTTTTTATTCATACTGTTTCTCTTTTGTAATGACTATATTTTTTATATATTACCTATACTCTTAACTATGTTTTTAATATATTACCGTCATATATCAACTCAAAATTGTTAATATTTAAAATTTTAATTGTTCACATATTTTTCCTTTATCATTTTTTTCATTTACTTAGTCTCTATTTATATATTCTCATTACAATATTATCATCTCAATTATGTTTACTTCCATACTTTATAACTATCATCTTAATTTTGTTTATTTCCATACTTTATAACTGTCACCTTATTTCCATACTTTATAATTGTCATCTTATTATCATTTCACATTTAATATTATTTATGTTCCCATAATTTATTACTGTCATATTATTATTATATACCTAACGCATTATTAAGTCTATAATTACATTGGTTGTTATCTTGTTTCTTTTAGCCCTGATGAAGGCCCACATTGTAGGCCGAAACGTCGGCACATAATTAAAATAACGCTTATTTTTAATTGTGTGTTTTAATTTATGACCGCAACCCCAACCATCTTCCTCATCTTTTTTTCTTTTATATTTATTTATCGCGCATTACTGATTTTAAAACTCTCTATAATTTTTTCTGTATCTTGAGTTATGGGTATATATATGAGTAATATCAATTTTTTTCTTCTTCTTCATTCTGATTAAAATAGTCTGCCAGGGCTTAAATGCCGATATTTTAAATTTTCTTCCTCTAACGTACCTTTAATTTTGTTGATTCAATAAAAATAACCATATTATCTTGTTACCATCGATGAAAAACAGGTAAATATATAAATTGAATGAATATTTTTAATGCAATTTTTCGTTTTTGAACATAAGAACAGTAATATACATGTATGATATACCGTTGGAAAGCTAAAGATTTAAGAAAAAATATTATCTCATACACAATCTTTTAAAAGTTAATAGAGAGTGATGAAAAGCCGATAAAACTTACTGATTATTTTAGATAATAATATAATAGATTTTTAAATAAAAGACATGTTTCTATAGAAATTTTATTTAATTAATTCTTTAATGGTTTCACTCATTTTTATCTCTTACTGTACTTGACAATTCTTTAATCGATTTTAAAAACGGAGGTAAGTGAAAGTCGTGTGTTGTCCGCACCAGATGTTAAAAACACTAATACATTTCTTCTTCATCTTCAAAAATAACTGAGGTATTGAATTAAATCACTTTTAGTCGGCTACCATTTTAACAACAACCAGCTGATATCAACGTCCAGATATTAGGATCATCGTTGAACGGACTAGTATTTTTGTGGCGCATTTAAAAAAAAAAAATGGTCCAGTAGTTTCGTAGAAATGCCGCGGACGGACAAACGGACTTTTTTTTAATTTGTTTTTTGGATTCTACTCATTTTGAAATGTAAGATCTCAAATTTGTAGGAAGGTTTTTTTTTTTTTTTTTTCGGTCGATTACTTAGGTTCATTATTGAAAATAATAAACCAAAATACACAAAAAAATAAACCAAAATTATATGAAAATAATAAACCAAAATAAACGACATTTCAGGAGGGGCCACCCATAGCGTAGTGGTTAGCATAACAGCTTTCTATGCCAAAGGTCGCGGGTTCAAACCCTCGGGTGGCCCTAGGATTTTTTAATGGGAGTAAAAAATCCTTAGTTATGTCGTCCTTCTGAGGGGACGTTAAAAGGTGGTCCCGAGTCTGTGCGAAGTCAGGCACTCGTTAAAGATCAATATCCTAATAAAACCGGGATAGGCAAAATTTAGGACTCCCACTGTAGCATCGTCCGATTAGTGGGACTTTGTTTGTTTATTCATTTAACGTCACTTTTATGCTGCTATGGCTAATCGGACGATGCTACAGTGGGAGTCCTAAATTTTGCCTATCCAGGTTTTAACAGAGATCTTTAACGAGTACCTGACATCGCACAGACTCGGGACCACCTTTTAACGTCCTTAACGTCAATAATAAACCATTGTGTTATAATTTACAGCGGTTTTATTTTATTTTAAGTTACTAAAACATAATCCATAAAGAGGAATAAATCACTTGACTTGAGATCATAAGAGGTCTAGAGCTGGTTTGGCCCAGGGTCGTGTCCTTTGGCCTAATGATTCCAGCCCATTGTTGATGGACTCAATGGGACCGACATGTTGCCAATGTTGGAACAGAAACCAGGTCATTGTTCTTTCAGCAACCTTAACCTTCCTCAACAAATTCTTCGCCCACACGCTGATTCCATACTCACACCTCATTCGGAACAGATGAATCTAATTTTGCACATTTCCGAAGGAGAAAAGACTAGAATGATGGTGAAAATATTATCTACGTTTCGGACGTCATAAAGAATTACCCAAATAGCGAGAAAATTAGTGCGCCATAAAAAGGAAGGTTAGAAACGAGTCTTACGATTAATATTTTTACTTTTACATACCTATATATGAAATTCATATATAGGTAAGTGAAAGTATTGTGATCGTGAAAATTTTCGGATTCGAGTTTTCAAAGTTCCGTAAAAAAGGTGTGTGTGTGTGTTCGTATGTGGTAAGTCTAGCGCAAAAACGAATAGTATTACGAAACTGAAATTTCATATTTAAGACAAATGTATGCCCTTGATGTTACAGCAACATTTTCACTAAAATCGGCTGACCGGAAGATCGACTTTATCCCATGCATTTAGCACCTTTCGACGAATTTCTCAAAAATGGCTTTAACGATTTTGATTAAGCTCCCTATGTCGATGTAAAATTTAATGAGCTTTAATATCATGTAGGTTTCATTCTGATCTCAAATAGTCTGACAGGGCTTAAATGCCGATAGTGTAAATTTTCTTCATCTAAACTACCTTTAATGTTGTATATTTTAAAAAATTAGCAGTTTTCACATCCCACAGCTAAATATGCATGTTGAGTGATTTGGTAAACAACTAAAAGAGAAAAGTGCACAAATATTTGTTATGCAATTTCTTTTTTTTATTAACACAAGAATAGTAATATAGATGTTTAATATACATTTGGATAGCTAAACATTTTAGACAAAATATTATCTAATACATGACATTGTGAAAGTTAATGAAGAGTGATGAAAAGACGATGAACTAACTGATTGTTGAAGACAAAAATATAATAGATTATTTAATAAAACACATGTTTCTATTTAAATTCAATTTAATTAATTCCTTTACAATTTATTACTTTCACTTACTAAATATAGTAAGGGAAAGTATTGCGATCGTGAAGAATTTCGAATTCCAGTTTTCAACGGAAATACAGATTTTAGGGGCCACTGAGTCCAAATAACCAAGTCCCGCAAATAGGTGTGTGTGGTAACTCCCGGGCGAAAACGAAAAGTCCTATGAAGCTGAAATTTCATATTTGATACATTTATATGCCCGAGATGTTACAAAAACTTTTTCATCAAAATCAGCTAACCAGAAGAACCACTTGATACGATGTATTTTGCACCTTATTACGATTTTCTCAAAAACGGCTCTAACGATTTTTATTAAACTCACTATATCGATGTAAAATTTAATGGGCTTTAATATCATGTAGGTTTTATTCTGATTGAAATAGTCTGACTGTGCTTAAATGTTCTTCCTCTAAAGTACCTTTAATGTTGTATATTTCAAAAAATTAGGCACATCATCTCGTTGGCATTGATAAATAACAGCTAAATATGCATAAGTTGAGCGAATTTGATAAACAACTAAAGGAGAAAAGTGCAAACATATTTTTTATACAATTTTTGTATGTTTTTAAACACAATAATAGTAATATATATGTATAATATATCGTTGGAAAGCTAAACATTTTAGAAAAAATATTATCTAAAACAGGAAATTGTAAAAGTTAATGAAAAGTGATGAAAAGACGATGAAATTAACTGATTGTTGAAGATAAAATTATAATAGATTATTTAATAAAACTCATGTTAGTATTTAAATTCAATTCAATGAATTCTTTAACAAATTTATTTTTATCTCTAAATGTATTTAAAAATTCTTAAATTGATTTTAACAATGGAGATTAGTGAAAGTCGTGTTTTGAGTGCACCAGATTTTTCTTCTTTTAAAGTCATATCATGACACTGATTATTTTAGATTTATATCTTTTTAGCTTTGTCTTTTTTTTTTTTTTTTTGTAATATACATTTTCAAACATGGGTCATTGCCAAGTTCAGCAATATTTAAAAAAAATATATAAAAAGGATGGAGTAAGAATTTTGGAAACTTATACATATTTATTTATTCAAATTCGTGAAAAGATATTGAATAAGTGGTAAAAATGTCATGAAAATAAAGAATGTCGAGTGGTCTAAAAGCTGATTTTGAGTCCAAACCTAGCAAAGAGGAAACAGTTATAAATTGGTGACGATGTTTGCGCGGATTACAACACAGGTGTGACGGGTAATGTAACGATGGTGGTTCAAAACCATGCCAAGGATAAGCGGGTTCGGTTAATCACTTCAGCAATTTCCACCTCTTCAGTACAAATTTACATTTAATTACTGTTATGTTTCAACTTTTTGTTATTGAAAAAGAAATAGAACGATTTCAAAATATTTAATTAGTACTTTAAATTTTATTGCTCTGAGTAGTCTGTTAATGATTCCTTAAACTCATTATAGATTAATTTAAATATATAGCAAGGAAAAGCATTGCGATCATAGAAATTTTTGAATTCGCATTGTCACGGGAAATACATCTTTTAGGGTCCCCTGAGTCCAGATGATCAATTCCCCCAAAAAGGTCTATGTGTGATAAGTCGAGCTAAAAAAAACGATATCTTATCGAAACTCAATGTATTAATTAGTAAATTAAAGGCTGATTTACAGCTTCAGTGCTTTATTTAAAAGTGTGCTATTTTTCGAATTGTTAACATTGTTTAATGTTTAGCTAATCATAATAATTTCATAACATTTTATTATTATCAATTTATGTTTTTATACGAAATAACCTTCCACTTAGCTTTAAAAGGCTCATTTACATGACAATCATAAGGCCTATCTGAACCAACAGAGTTGAGCTTTGGGGCTCTACTAAACCATAAAATTCTTCCCTACCCAATACTTACAATCCAAAATCATAATTAAATGCTGTTTAACGTCAGATAGGTTTTCTTCTCATTGAAATATTCCAAATTAAATGAAGAATTTTCAGAATGTCTTTGACTAAAGTATCTATATTTTTTTCTAATTAGGAATAATTGAACTTTTCATATAATTAATAATAGTAAAAAAAATCTGGTGCGGGCAACACACGACTTTCACTTACCTCCATTTTTAAAATCAATGAAAGAATTTTCATATACAGTTAGGGATAAAAATACGTGAAACTATTAAAGAATTAATTAAATTGAATTTATATAGAAAAATATGTGTTTTATTAAAAAATCTATAATATTTTAATCTAAAATAATTAGTTAGTTTTATAGGCTTTTCATCACTCTCTATTAACTTTTAAAAGCTTGTGTATGAGATAATATTTTTTTCTAAAATCTTTAGCTTTTAAACGGTATATCATACATGTATATTACTGTTCTTATGTTCAAAAACAAAAATTGCATCAAAAAAATATAGTTTCAGTTTTTCTCTTAGTTGGTTATCTAATTCATTCAATTTATATATTTACCTGTTTTTAATCAGTGGTAACATGATAATAAAGTCATTCTTATAGAATCTACAAAATTAAAGGTACTTAAGAGGAAGAAAATTTAAAATATCGGCATTTAAGCCCTTTCAGACTATTTTATTCAGAATGAAACCTACACCATGTTAAAGCCTATTAAATTTTACATTGATATAGCGAGTTTAATCAAAATCATTGGAACCGTTTTTGAGAAAATCTTAAGAAGGTGCAATCTGCAAGGTATAAAGTGGCTCTTCTGGTTAGCCGATTTTGAAGAAAAAGTTTTTGTAAGACCTCGGGCGTATAGTTGTCTTAAATATGAAATATCAGTTTCATAGGACTTTTCGTTTCCGCCCAGGAATTACCACACACACAGACCTTTTTGCGGGATCTGGTTATTTGGACTCAGGGGACCCTAAAAGATGTACTTCCCGTGACAATTCGAATTCAAAAATTTCCATGATTGCAATGCTTTCCCTTACTATACATAGTAAGTGAAAGTAAAAATGTAGAAATATTAAAGATTTCCAATTATCAACTGAAGAAGAAAAAACGAAAAATATTTTGAAATGAGTTCTGGGAGGTATGATCAGTAATGTTAAATTGAGAGTAAATGTTGTTTGCATCAGATTTTATATTGCTGAATAAAGAAATTTTATATGATATTATTTAAAAATAAAAGTAACTTTTATATATTAATTATTATATATTTTATTTGACTGTTTCAGTGTGTTGGCCGAGAAACGCCTTGCTGTAAGGGTTTGAGATGCGCGTACTACGCCAATAGGTGTATGGCCTGAAGATGAAGAAAACAAAATTCAACTAAAAAAAAATAATAATAATTAAAAAAACTTATAATAATAAAAAAATAATTCTACATGTACAAAATAAAAGTCTTGCCTTGACTTCCCTCCGAAGATAGAATTATGTATTTTAGATTAGTTATCGCTGTGCTAGTTTTATAGATTATTCTATTTGTTTAAATATATGATTGTTTAGTTTTTGTATTTGGGTCTGTTTGTTCAACCTTTCTATCTAACCCTAAAGAACTCTTAATATTGTTACACCGATATGTCATTACATAATCTTGTTAAATAAATTTTCTCAATATCTATTAAACTAAGCATATCTTGGAGATAAGGCAGATTAATGATAAAGAAATACATCTTTTTGATTTTGAGTCCATTCGGAAAAATAACAACTGTAAATTATTACACAATGGTTTATTTTCTCCATATAATTATAATCACGTTGAATTAATTGCGGATAAATTTAATTATAACCCAGTTATGGGCATTTATATAGGTAAAATTACATATTTATTTCTTATTTTTTATAAATTAATCGCGGTGTCCTAATTAGAAAGCTTTATAAAATATTTTGCCTATCTTCAAAAACAAGTAAGGAATTTAATTAAACATTTATAATCCGCCCCCATCTTAAAACTAATGGTTAGGATCATCTTTGGATAGCCAGTTATTTTTTTAACAGACTAAAAAAAAAAAAAGGTCTAGTAGTTTCGGAAAAAAAAAGGCTTTACGTATCTTGAAACGTAAGCTTTCTATTTTTTTAGGGATAATTTTTTTTTGGTCGATTAATTAGGTTCAATATTGAAAATAATATACCAAAAGGATTTATACTATACTTTTTTAATATTTCATTTTTTTTACTTTCACTTACTATACATAGTAAGGGGAAGTATTGCGATCGTGAAAATTTCCTAATTCCAGTTTTCAACGGAAATACACGTTTTAGGGTCCCCTGAGTCCAAATAACCAAGTCCCGCAAAAATGTCGTGTGTGTGTGTGTGGTAACTCCTGGGGTGTAGGTTTCATTCTGAAAAAATAGTCTGAAAGGGCTTAAATTCCGATATTTTAAATTTTCTTCCTCTTAAGCACCATTAATTTTGTAGATTCAATAAAAATAACTATATTATCTTGTTAACGCTGATGAAAAACAGGTAAATATATAAATTGAATAAATTCGATACAAAATTAAAGGAGAAAAACAGAAAACATATTTTTTTAATGCAATTTTTAGTTTTTAAATATAAGAGCAGTAATATACATGTATGATATACCGTTGGAAAGCTAAATATATTAGAAAAAATATTATCTCATACACAAGCTTTTAAAAGTTAATAGAGTGTGATGGAATGAACATAAAACTAACTGATTATTTTAGATAATAATGTAATAGATTTTTTAATAAAACACATGTTTCTATAGAAATTCATTTTAATCCTTAATAGTTTCACGTATTTTTATCTCTAACTGTTTTTGAAAATTCTTTCATTGATTTTAAAAATGGAGGTAAGTGAAAGTCGTGTGTTGCCCGCACCAGATTTTTTATTTCTAAATAGCTTTACTAGGGTGTAAATGTTATTTTGCTATTTATAGATAATTAACTAATATGAAAAGCAACAAATACTTCATAGGAAAATTGGAACCACCACTAATTTCAATGATCTTTGTTTTGTAGGAACTTTAATTCTCTATGAGATAGCAAATGTTTATTTACTAATTAGGGCAAACGGATTTTTTTCAATCGTTTTCGGGTTCTACGTATCTTGAAAAGTAAACCGTGATTGTTTTGGGGAAGGGAAGGCTAATTTTTTTTTTTTATTTGATTACAAAGGTTAATTATTGAAAATAATAAACCTAAAGCATTACAACTAGACTTCGTTACTTTTCTTTCCTTTATTCCAGAACTCCTTACATATTTTTCTATCATCAATAAATAGCTAAATATATTAGAAAAAATATTATCTCATACACAAGCTTTTAAAAGTTAATAGAGTGTGATGGAATGAACATAAAACTAACTGATTATTTTAGATAATAATGTAATAGATTTTTTAATAAAACACATGTTTCTATAGAAATTCATTTTAATCCTTAATAGTTTCACGTATTTTTATCTCTAACTGTTTTTGAAAATTCTTTCATTGATTTTAAAAATGGAGGTAAGTGAAAGTCGTGTGTTGCCCGCACCAGATTTTTTATTTCTAAATAGCTTTACTAGGGTGTAAATGTTATTTTGCTATTTATAGATAATTAACTAATATGAAAAGCAACAAATACTTCATAGGAAAATTGGAACCACCACTAATTTCAATGATCTTTGTTTTGTAGGAACTTTAATTCTCTATGAGATAGCAAATGTTTATTTACTAATTAGGGCAAACGGATTTTTTTCAATCGTTTTCGGGTTCTACGTATCTTGAAAAGTAAACCGTGATTGTTTTGGGGAAGGGAAGGCTAATTTTTTTTTTTTATTTGATTACAAAGGTTAATTATTGAAAATAATAAACCTAAAGCATTACAACTAGACTTCGTTACTTTTCTTTCCTTTATTCCAGAACTCCTTACATATTTTTCTATCATCAATAAATAGCTAAATATATTAGAAAAAATATTATCTCATACACAAGCTTTTAAAAGTTAATAGAGTGTGATGAAATGAACATAAAATTAACTGATTATTTTAGATAATAATGTAATAGATTTTTTAATAAAACACATGTTTCTATAGAAATTCATTTTAATCCTTAATAGTTTCACGTATTTTTATCTCTAACTGTTTTTGAAAATTCTTTGATTGATTTTAAAAATGGAGGTAAGTGAAAGTCGTGTGTTGCCCGCACCGGATTTTTTCTTTTTATTTTCAATGAAATAGTTCAAATAAAAATTCCTTATTCCAGAACACTTTCCATTACAATAGTTTATTAGTAAAAATAATAAACAAAAAACATCTATGGATATATTAAAATATGACTTTTTAAAAAAAAAAAAAAAAGATTTTTTTAAATTATAATATTTTGACATCGTAAGCTAAATTAGACGATACTGCTGATGAAGCCGTGAAAGATTATTGGGTTGATGCAAAATTAATGCAGGTTTCCTCTATTGCAATATCTTAATTCCAATTGTGTAAACAAAGCTAATCCTAACATTGATCATTATTATACCAAAACAAACCTTATCTAATACCCTCTCTTTCACCATGAATTTGTTTAGTAAAATCGTTTTGTTCAGTGTGTTCAAAGGTCTTGAATCGAAAATGTCAAAGTGCGATTTTCGTCAAATTTATTTTTACGAATTTAAATTAGGGCGCAGCGCTGCGCAAACGGCTCGTAATATTAATGAAGTGTGGGGTCAGGGGGCTATTAATGAGTGCACGGTGCAGCGTTGGTTCCAGAAGTTTCGCAGAGGAGATTTCGACCTCGAAGACAAGGAAGGTCGGGGCCGTCATCTTGCTCTGGACAACGACCAGCTGAGGTCAAAAGTGGAAGAAGACCCAACCAAAACCACACGAGAAATGGCGGCGGAACTCGGAACTCAAAAATTGCAACGTCTTTGCCCAGCATTGATGAATCGGAAGGGGCCGATCCTGCTCCACGATAACGCCAGACCACACGTTGCACAACCAACGCTTCGACGACTGCACGAGTTGGGCTACGAAGTTCTCCAACATCCGCCTTATTCACCTGACCTCTCTCCTACAGACTTCCACTTTTTCAGGCATCTGGACAACTTTTTGAGGGAGAAAAATTTTCAAAACCAGGACGACATTGAAAATTCTTTTCGTGATTTCATTGAGTCCAGGGATTCGGATTTTTTTTCTGGTGGAATAAGAAAGCTTGTTGAACGTTGGCAAAAGTGCATTGATTCAGATGGAAATTATTTTGATTAAATATATATGGTTAAAGTAAAGATATGGCGTATTTACAATACCTACTAAAAACCTGCATTAATTTTGCATCAACCCAATATATATGGAGAAATATGCATGATAGTTTAGAAAAAACAAAACACTATTGATAGAAAAAGTTTTAAAAGTTAAAATTTTTTGTAAAACGTTCAGTGATATCTTAAAAATATATTTGTACACTTACAAAAATATTTTCTGATTGTAAGGATGACTCATCCAAAATCATTGTTAACATTTTGTCAAACTGTAAATATGTGAATAAAAAAGTTATAGTTTCTCTATTTGTACACAGATACTTTAAAATGGTCCTAGAGACCGAAACGTTGGGAAATACGAAAATAAAATAAATCAACTTCAAAAATATATCTTACAAAAATATTGAACCAAAAGAAAACTTAGGACGATGATGGGAAAAAGATCTACTATATAATAAAATTTAAAGTACATGACAGCGATGGTACTGAATATAATGTCCTACGACGCTCAGATACAATGAATCGAGTGTCATGGAATACGAAATTTCTAAAAGATGCAGCCAATCAATTTAGTAAAAAGATAGCAAGTTCTTCATTCAGTTGGCGTCTTCATGAGAATGAGGATGTTGCTCAGTTCCTTGGTATTTTTATCTGCTTCAATCAGATTTCGGGGGCGGAGCCTCTTTTACTTGAATCTGATTGGCCAGATGGAATGATCTCTCAATTATGATTGGTTAGCTCTCGTATTTTCTCGTTGCTATGTTTCCATTTGCTAAGTACTTTTATTAAGTCAAACTCGAAAGAGTGATTTGTGTCCGAAATGTGTTATGGAACTGCTGATGGTTTGCTATGCATATTCATCACCACTTCTTATATGTTTTTCGTGAATATAATTTTTTTTAAATAACATTTTATTGATATTTACAACTGTACTTATGATAAATACAATAAGTAAATGGGCTAATTTACAATTATGAGCTTGAAAATGTCTTGTGAAGAATTACCCAGTGGTAGCACTTCAATGTCAATTTAATTTAGAAGGTCTCGAGGCTATCGTATTTTCAATCAACTGGGAGGGTTGTCAGGAATAGATAGAATGATAAGTTGCGTACCAGAGGATTCGTGTGGGTCGAGAGTTTGGAATTAAAAGATGCACATCTGTTTTGGGATAGTTTCGCGACAAATGGGATATTTATGGATTATTTTATTAATAGCGAAATATGGAGCATTTAGGATTTTGCGAAGGATTTTTGATTGTAAGTATTGAATACGAGAGGAATTAGATGGTTTAGTAGAGCCCCAAAGCACAATTCCATATATCCAGATGGGTCTCATGATGGTAACATAAATGAGCTTTTTGTAATAAATCACAACATAACGTAAGTCTCGTATGAGAATTCAATGTAAGACGTTTGTCAAGTTGGAGTCCTAGATATCGGATTTGTTTAACAGGTATGAGTGAGGTGTTTTAAAGGATACAGTGGGACAGGAAGTCATCTGTTTGCGACGAAGGGTAAAGGTAATTTGATGGGATTTTTTAGGATTTATTTTAATCCTCCAGTTCTGACACCATTCCTCAATGGCTGTGATGTGGGACTGAAGGGTTTGATATGCAGAGATAGGATCATTATGGACGGATAACACACAAGTGTCTGCTGCGTAAGTAACTGTGTTGTATTTAAGCTAAATAACTGGTATTGGAATATTATTGCAAATTACCTGAAGGCAAGAGTCATGTTTTAGAGAAAATGTGACAAACAGGCTGATTCATTCATTTTTATTTTCCATTTTTTGCCCAGCAAGCTATTTCATCCAGATGTTCTTGGAATGCCTGAGAAGCGTTAGATACATCTTTGTTAACAAAAAAAACAAAAACAAAAAACAGCCTTTGAGGCATATTTGTTAACAAATCTGTTTAAGCCATAATTTCGCATACACATTTTTCACTAAGTTAATTATTTAAGATTTTAATTTGATCCGGGAGCTGATAAGATTTTTGAGTTGAACAGATTTCTGTTGCATTGCAATTTATCAATATTTTGGAGATTATTCGCACACTTACGATAATGAGAGATCGTAGATTACTACCGTTTGTAGTACTTAAAAAAGAAAAAGTTTTTGCGTTTTATGTAGTTCTGAAAACAAAATGGTAGAAGGATGGTAGTTTGAATTTAGGCATGAATAATATACACAAAAAATGCATCATTCAATTTTCTTCTTGTGAAACAACTCAGCATATCTATCCGGTTGAAGATATTTGGTATTGCCATCTAAAACCCTATCAATTTTAGAATTTTTTTTGTGTTTTTCGATTAAGCTAAAATATTTTAAATAGTGGAAAGACTTTGCGAATAACAAATTAGAAGGTTCGAAGAATTAAACCATAATCTGCTATTATTTGCATTTTGATTAATTTAATTTCTTAAAATTAACATTAATACTAATCCTTCTTTACCTGCTAAGCGAGCAACCTCACAATGTTTTATTTAATAATAGAATACTTTCCCATAATTTATTATTTCAATTGTTATGCATATGAATTATAATATAGTCAAGTGAAAATGGTATATATAGGGGGGAAGTTTGTTCCTGTTACAGTCAAATGAACACTGAATCAAGTGGAAAGTGAATTTATTCGTGCATACGTTTTGGCCTAAATGTCAAACCTTCCTTAGGGCTATAAAACAAAAGATAGCGACCAGCATTCTACACCTGGTTGTTATCTTTTGTTTTATAGCCCTGAAGAAGGCCTAAAATTTAGGCTGAAACATATACACAATTAAATTAACTTTCCACTTAATATAATATAATATAATTCGTGATGAATTATATTTTGTCCCTTAATGGTAGTATACTTTAATAACTTGGATATCAATTTATGAATATTTTTTTGGTTTATTATTCTCAATAATGAACCTTTGTAATAGATGAAACAAAAAAATTATCCCCCATAAAATTTAAGAACCTGCGTTTCAAGCTATATAGAGCCCGTATAACTTGATAAAAAAAAATCCGTTTGTCCGCCTTACGAACTAAATAAATACTGAAATTTCCTACAAAAAAAAAAAAAAGCTTACAAACAAAATCTTTGCATATTGAGATTAGTAGTGGTGATAGGCCATTTTCCTTTGAATTATTTATTGCTTTTCATATTAGTTAATTGCCTGTAATCAACTATATAAAGGGGAGCCCGTGGCTGAGTGGCTGGCGCCCTGGTCTCTCATGCTATAGCTTGTGAGTTCGAATCCCAGTCCAGGGCATTATTCCATTTTAATTCTCCAAATTCCATCAGAACCTTACCCATCACCCCATCATCCAGCTCCACACACCCTTACTACCCCTCTAGAACGTTGAAACGGCAGTGGTCCCGGGATCTCTTGTAAACATGTATTTTGGAGTTCTCCACTCAATGTATTGTATGTTTGAGGATTATATGACTTCTAGACTTTGTAAATATTTTATTAATTCTTTATTGTATATTATTTAAAAGTGTTGTAAATATTGTATGAATGTTATACTTGATCACTATTATAAATGTCCTAAAAAGGACATATTGTAATATTAAATAAAAAGAATTAAATCTAAAAAGAAAAACAATTATTAAAAGTACAGTTTTTCCGAGATTATTTTTATTTTGAGGGTTGTTGCCAAGCATAAAACTTAAATATGTTAATGGCTTATTTTTAAATTATTTCGCTTTGAAATAGGGTAATTTTGACACCACAGTTATTTTTCTACCTTCACTAGAACCTGAGATATTAAATAAAATGTGATTTTCACGCACGAAGTTTCCGATTTTTTGATAAAACTCGTAGGTAGCGTTGGTCCCTAATATATTTCAGATGCGTTTAATGTCTAGTTACACCCAAGAGAAATTATATCGTGGAATCTCTTGTATGAAGTAAGAATGTATTCTTGAACGATAGGTTAGTGTAGATATGTTTTGTTGCTGACGTACCGGAGTGGATGTGTGTTTAATCTTTGGTGCTCTAATAATAGCAAAAAAACAGAAAGAACGATGCCGATTTTTTCGTTTGTTAATGTTAAAATCTTGTAAAAGAAGAATTGTGAAGGCTTGGGTTCCCCTGAAGATAAGTCACAACGGTCCACCCTCCGGAAGGACGTTGGGATGAACGTCGTCCCTCTTAATTCCCATTGAGGATTGCAGATCGGGTTTACTTAGCGGAAAAGGAAATGGACAACGAGGAGGGGAGCGGTTCAAATCACCCGGAAATGAATCGTTACCAAAGATCAAAGTGCCTTCTTATATATTTTTATTAATTTTGTTTGTGAATTAATATACCTTCACAATTTAAAAAAATTGGCGAGGGCAACACACGACTTTCACTTACCTCCATTTTTAAAATCAATGAAAGAATTTTCAAATTCAGTTAGAGATAAAAATACGTGAAACGATTAAAGAATTAATTAAATTGAATTTCTATAGAAACATGTGTTTTATGAAAAAATCTATTATATTATTATCTAAAACAATTACTTAGTTTTATTGGCTTTTTATCACTCTCTATTAACTTTTAAAAGCGTGTGTATGAGATAATATTTTTTCTAAAATCTTTAGCCTTCCAACGATTTCATTTTGATGAAAAAGGTTTTGTAACGTCTTGGGCGTATATTTTTCTTAAATATGAAATTTCAGTTTCATAGGACTTACCGTTTCCGCCCGAGAGTTACCACACACACACACAGACCTTTTTGCGGGACTTGGTTATTTAGACTCAGGGGACCCTAAAATGTGTATTTCCGTTAAAAACTGGAATTCGAAAATTTTCACGATCGCAATACTTTCCCTTACTATATATAGTAAGTGAAAGTAAAAACGCTGCAAATTATTACACAATGTTTTATTATTTCCAAATAACAATATTAGGGTATAACTGTTTATATAGCTGTTGATAGGCAGTTAAGTAATATGAAAAGCAATACTATGGATCGTATCATATCAATACTAGGCTTGGGCATAATCGAATGATCGCCATAATCGAATCATCGGACTTCAATGATTTCAATATTCGAATGATTTTATAATCGAATGATCCATGTATTCCGAAAGACAATATGGTACAATTCCCCCCCCCCTCTATGATTACTGAATTTAGGTGCAAATATGCATATAATTTATCAAAAAAAAAATGTTATACATTGAGTTCCAATGATCATTCGTTTCTTCAGACCATAATCGATTAATTCGAATGATTGAAATAATCGAGTGATCTGATAATCGTCATTTGATTATGCCCACCCCTAATCACTACTGCTGATTTCAACACAATTTCAGCAATATAAGCTAGTTTTTAACCAATTTTAATGATTCTTTTTTTTCATTAGGTCGACAATTTAATTCTCTATAAAATGGCACTAAAAGCAAAAAAAAAAAATAGTATTTACTTATTTATCAATTAGAGGAAACGGATTTTTTTTTTATTCTTTATTCGGATTCTTCTTGAAACGTAAGATTCCTAATTTTGAGGGGGGAATTATTTTATTTTTTTGTTGATTACAAAGATTGATTATTGAAAATAATAAACTAAAAGTATTTATACAGGATTGAGTTACTGTTTACTTTTCTTTTGATTTTTATTCATATAATTCAAATAAAATTTCCTGATTCCAGAACACCTTACATTTTATCTTTTTCAGCAATAATAACCTAGTTATTAGGGAATCACATCTCTTATAAGTTGTGGCTTGACCATATTTTCGCTATTCGGATTCTACGCACTTGAAACGTAAGCTCTCAAATTTTTAGGAGTAAATTTTTTTTTTTTTTGGTTGATTATTGAAAACAATAAACCAAAACTCCAAACAACCAACAAATATTTTATTTTATTTTTTATCTTAATATATCATATAAAATACGGAAAGCTATTGAGAAAATTAAATAATAATTAGTCTTTATTGTTATGAAAATACGAAAATATAATAACCTTTCTTAAGTTTGACAGAAAAACTGAGTATTTACATATAACGTATTAACATAATGACCTTCCCTAATAAAAGATTAGGGTTTTTTGAACATGACCTTCCCAACCCAAGTGCACTTCATTTTTATCGCATAGCTAATGGCGTCCTGGCTACCTCCCTTAATCAGACTGAGTTGACTTTCTCCTTTTGAGAGACACCAAGCATAATTCGTTCTACTGTTCGTTGTCAGACATGTATCTCTCCCTCCAGGTCCTTGGAATTTCATTGTCAATTATTAGCGAAATATTTTAAAACATTGAAATTTTATACATTTATTGAAATTTACAACGGTATTAATATTGGGCAAAGACAATATTACACATGTAGAGAAACTAGATCATATGCAGAACTCCGAAAAGGCATCGGATTATCTTAGTTTCAGAAGCCTCGGAGGTTAATAAGGTGTAGAGAGGAACGTTCTGGACTTCGAAATGGTTATTATGGGCCTATTTATTCTTGATGAAGTAAGGAGCATTGTGGATTTCATGAAGGATTTCGGATTGTAAGGATTGGATGGGACAAAAATTTAAATCCACAACAGCCTTATGATAGTCGGGTATATGAGCCTTTTGTAGTTAAGTGGAAGGTTAGAGCATTTATCTAGTAAGTACTGAAGTGTGAAGTTGAGCAGTTATCTTATTGGTTCTGTCTTGTATGGAGGTTCTAAGTTGGAAGATGGAGACCAAGGCTCCGGATCAGTTAAACAGAGACATATTATATTAATAAAGGATACTGCAGTGCAGTGATTAATAGGTTTACATTGACAAGTACACTTTGAAATTAGTAACCATACTTAGTTTGAAGGTTATAACAAACATTATAATGTAAGGTCCCCTGAGTCCAAATAACCAAGTCCCAGAAAAAGATCTGTGCAAAAACGAAAAGTACAATGAAACTGAAATTTCATATTTAAGACAACTATACCACCGAGATGTTACAAAAACTTTTTAATCAAAATCAGCTGACTTTATACCATGCATTTTGCTCCTTTTAACGATCTTCTCAAAAACGGCTCTAGCGATTTTCATTAATCTCTATATTCCGATGTAAAATTTTATGGGCTTTAATGTGATATAGGTTTCATTCTGATTGAAAAAGTCTGACAGGACTTAAATGCCGATATTTTAAATTTTCTTCTTTTAAGTACCTTTAATTTTGTAGATTCCAGAAAAATAACTATATTATCTTGTTACCGCTGATGAAAAACAGGTAAATATATACATTTAATGAATTCGATACTCAACGAAAGGAAGAAACTGAAATAATATTTTTTTATTGCAATTTTTTGTTTTTGAATACAAGAACAGTGATATACGTGTACATGTATAATATACCGTTGGAAAGCTGAAAATCTCAGAAAAAAATATCATCATTTAATTTTGTAGATTTAAAAAAAAAAATGGAACATCATCTTATTAGCATTGATGAATTACTGGTAAATATGCAAATTGAACGAATTTTATAAACAACTAAAGGAGAAAAGTGCAAATAGATTTTTTATGCAATTTTTGTGTTTTTGAACACAAGAATAGTAATATAATATACCGTTGGATAGCTAAAGATTTTAGAAAAAAATATTATATAATACACGGAATTTCAAATGTTAATGGAGAGTGATGAAAAGCCGATAAAACTAACTGATTGTTAAATATAACAATATAATAGATTATTTAATAAAACACATTTTTCTATTTTAATACAAAATAATTAATTCTTTAACAATTTATTTGTATCTTAAAATGTATTTAAAGATCGTTAAATTGATTTTAACAACGGAAGTAAGTGAAAGTCGTGTGTTGTTTTTCCTTCAAATTTTTCCCTTATGCCTTTGATTCACAAAAACAATATATTTTTGAGATGTTGAGATCAACGATTTTGAATATTCAGAGGGGGCTCAGTGGTCGGAAAATCTCTCCTCAGGATTAAGAGCAGAGACCGCATGAATCCCTGATGACTTCCTCCGGAGGCGAAGCAGAACTGACTGGGTTGGAAGGAACGGCCATCAATCTGTTAGGGTGGGAACGTAATTTGATTAAATATAATTTACAAAGAGGCTGAGGACTGCGGGGACTTGGCCCGAATTGAGTTTGTGGGACAGTTTCGGGGGTAAGGGAAGGCAAAACTGCCCGCCCCTCGCTAATTTGTTGATGAATGGGAAGCTTGAGTGGGTGAAGTGGTCTAGTTCCCGGCGGCAACCACAGATGGTTCTGCTTGTCTTTTAGATACTCGAAAAGTAAGGCGTTCAACTCATTAATTGTGTATGGGTGTATATATTATTATGTAGCATTTTGAATAAGTTAATTTATAATAGGAATATCTTATATTAATTTAATTTAAACATTCGAAGCTACATAAATTCCCACCAAGCGGAAAATCAGTAGGATTGTTTAAAATATGATTAAAAATAATAAGTTCCCTATCTTTTCTTGTATGGAAAACATTTTATACAAGGTCAAAAGTAAAAAAGATGAGTTTTTAGCGATTTTCAGATAAACGGTAAGTTTTATCATAAACATACCTGAAAAAAAATTTGTAGATCATAAAATTATCTGCAAATAATGTTTTAATGCTTTTTTTTTGCTTAAGAGCCACTGTTTTTGAGATATAAAGATTCAAAAAGTTGTAATGATCATTATATGCACAGGTTTTCACACCACCGATGAGTAAGTGAACTTTGCGCGTTTTTTTTTTTCTAAATATTTTCTTTAAGTAACCAGACCATAATGATTTATTTTTGTTCATTGTTCGTTATTCTAAGGGGACTTGATCCTAGAATAATTTTTTTTTTTTCATTTCATGAACATTTTTTTTTTAAATATTCGGATTTAAGATATTCATTTTCAACGTATTGGTTATCTAAAAGAGGAAAAGTGCGAACTTCATAGCGATAAATAGGCTGCCCTCTCGCACTATGAACATTATATAAAGTATCACTTTTTCTTTTTGCGTCTGCCTATAGGTGCCCCGCTAATCTTACCCTCCAAACAAATCTCCAGCGTTAACAATACCTTAAGTTCCTGCTCTCAGTCCGATTCTGGTTACTTTTTTCGCTTACTGAAACTTTAAAGGATAAGAGATCTTGGATTTGTGTTCTAATGTTTAGACGTTAGTCTAGGCTGACGTAGTTTCAGTTCAACCTCAGCTTTAGAGCGGAAGATCCTGCGACAGACCTAGGAGACACACCAGACATACCTCAGGAGAGGTAATCAAGAAATATATAACCTTTTTGGCGAACCTGACATATTGAAGCATATAGAGCTGGGAAGATTAAGACTATTAACCAGGTAGAATGGAAGAGGATGAGATCTCTAAAAAAAGTACTGACAAAAAAATTCAGTTATATGTTTAGGAGTAATTTTACCTGTTGTAATTAAGATAATTTATAGTAATTCATTTTAATAATGAAATGTTAATTCGAAAAAGTTCTAAATAGCTTGGGAAAAAGTTAAATTTTCTTAGACAATGACTTTTAAATGATATATATGGTGTAGATATAGTGATGGCTGTGCAATTTAGGGAACACAGTCGTCAACATGAAGTTATACCTTTTACTTGCCTTCCTCTTCTTGGTCTTCACTTTAGGTAGTGGGAGTTGGTTTTGCACAGGACAAGATGGCCTTGTAAGCATCTATTTCTATATTTTATTATTATTATACTTTATTATTTAGTATTTAAGACTTTATTATTGTATTAGTATTAGACTTTACTATTAGTATTCACTCACAACACTTCATCCTACAGGCCTATTAGTCTACTCCCCATCCTCTCAAAAATCTTCGAAAGGCTTCTTCTTAAACGTATCCTACCCATATTAGAATCTCAAAATCTTCCTTCCCATCAGTTTGGATTCCGTCCTCAGCATTCCACGGTTCAACAGGGGCTCCGAGTTGTAGACCATATTTCCTCAGCTCTTGAATGCAAAGAGTATTGTTCTGGTGCGTTTCTGGACATTCCGCAAGCTTTTGACCGGGTATGGCACACTGGATTACTCTTCAAGCTGAAAACCCATTTACCCCAGTCTCTATACCTCATTCTCCGATCCTATCTCTCAAACCGTTCCTTCCGCGTTCGCTGTGGTGTAGAATTTCTAGCCTTTATCCCGTTGAGGCCGGTGTTCCTCAAGGCAGCGTCTTGGGACCCGTCCTCTACATCCTTTACACTGCTGATATTCCTACACATCCTGATACCTTTCTGGCAACTTTTGCAGACGACACCGCCATCTTATCATCCAGTCCAATCCTGAAACAGCATCCTTAAACCTGCAAAGACACCTTTCTCTTATCGAAGACTGGTGTAATGCTTGGCGCATAAAGGTGAACGAAGCCAAATGCAAACACGTAACCTTCACTCTTCGACGAAACTCCTGTCCGCCAGTTTATTTCAACTCATTACCAATTCCTCTCTCAGATACAGTCCGGTATCTTGGCTTACTGTTAGACAAAAGATTGACTTGGAACCCACATACAAGACTTAAAAGACAAGAACTCAACCGACGATTCGGACAGTTATACCGACTACTCAAAAGAAAATCTGAACTTACAGCTGACAACAAATTATTAATCTACAAGACAATACTGAAGCCCATTTGGACCTACGGACTTGAACTGTGGGGGACAGCTAAACGTACTAACATCAAACGCATTCAATCCTTTCAATCCAAAGTCCTCCGTACAATAGTAAATGCTCCTTATTATGTCTCCAACTATACCTTGCACCACGACCTTAATGTTCCATTTATTTCAGACCTAATTCCATCCAAATTTTCCAAATTCCACCAGAACCTATTTCATCATCCTAATCCTCTAGCTCAATCCCTATCCAGCTCCACTCATCCATACAACCCACCTAGAAGGTTGAAACGGCAGTGGCCCCGCGACCTGTTGTAAATATATTGGAGTTCTAGCACTGGCTAGATTCTCCACTCAATGTGATGTACGTATGAGTGTGTGTATGTGTATATAGGTATAAATGAATTCTTGACTATTGTATTGATTCATTATTGTGTATATATTTTATTGTAATTTTATTCCGTGTAAATATTGTATGAATGTAGTATGTATGATATCTTTCAGCACTACTATTAATGTCCAAATTGGGACAGATTGTAATTTTACTGAATAAAAATTGTTGTTGTTGATATAAAAAAAAAAAAAAAAAAAGTATTCACTCTAGGTATTATTAAGGAAGCCATTTTACAAATACTTACCCAATAGGGATTGCAATCCGATCCAGAGATGACCGTACTTTTTTCGGAACGGCAAAATCAGGTTGATTTTCGCTTTTCAGTCGATATAGCTGAACAGTTAGTGAGTTATTCAACCATAAGTGTACTTGTTATAGGAAGTTTACAAAACACGCACACATATATAATAAATTTTATTTTCAATGTCAGGATTAGGCATCGAGGAAAAAAATAAAATCTAATCGTTCAGGTTCAGAACAATTTTAGCGACAATAAAACGACAAATATAGTAGCTTGAAGGGCCTTTTCGGCCATGGGCTATGTTTGCAGCTCCATTACAAGGCGACTGGCATGTGACGCGATTAGCACTATTTGTTGTTATGATCCTTTTTTTCAAAATCAAAATTTTTTTTTTATAATGTATACTAAATTAATTAGTACTTAAATACTAATATAATAACAAATATTGTAAGAATAATAATTTAAAGAGTTATATTTATAATACAAGCTCATTATTGCGACAACTGTGTCTTTTCATTAGACAGATTAATCAAATGATGATGGTGTCTATCATAAATATAATACTTGTTTGTTTGCATTCTCTAATAATTTCATATTATTGTAATCGCAGTTCCCATCTCAGTTAATTACGCAAGGTTAATTATATTATATTTTATAAAGTTACTTCTTTTTTCTTCTCGGGTTCTGCAACTTGCGTCACATCCCGAAACTTAGTATTTCCGAACGCCAGTGCTCCCTATCCCAGTAGTCCTCCTCCGTCAAGCCTCTGGCCGCCATGTCCTCCCTCACACTCTCTATCCACGTTTTGCGGGGTCTTCCTCGTCTTCGCCTCTTCTGCGGGGAGTACTTTATCATTTTATGTGGCCACCGCGTCCCTTCCATCCTCATGACATGGCCATACCACATGAGTCTCTTCTTTGATATCTCATTTAAGATATTCAGCTCAGCCCCTACTTTTTTTCTCATTTCCTTATTAGGGATTCTTTGCAGCCTGGATATGCCGCAGGATAAAGTTACTTAATAAAAGGGGAAGGTAACCCCAAAATCAAATCCCCGGTCCTCCAGGTTGGGGGTTAGGATATGGGCCAGCACCTCAATTTCTTTAAAAATCACAACCGCTTTCAAACTTAGTAAAGTTACTTAATAAATTAATTGAACTATCTTAGAAAGTGAAATCTAAGAAGACGTGAGCAGTAACATAGCTCAAGATATTAATAGATTTGTACTCAGTGCTACACATGTTTCAGTACTTAACAACGTGTCATGAGTTACCGATTTCTCTAAAACAAATTTTAAGGTTGCTTCAGGAGTTAACAGGGTGGATCTCTTCTACACACGTTCTCTGCTGCAACTTACAGGGTGCTATAGCTCGCGTAAATCCAAGAAAATAATATATCTTTACTTACATTTAGGTGCAGCACCAACAAAACAAAAACACATGTATTGAGGCGAACGAATGATACTGAACTGAACCGATGGCTTGCATGCAACTTGGTGTCGAACGACCTAACACATATGCACAGCAAATGAAACTCATTTAAAGTACCAAACCACTAAACTGCGCTATTTTTTTTTGCCAATAATTGTTATAATCGGATCCGGAATATTTGTACCGGGTGTGGTAAATGTGTGACGATGCCGGATCCGCCGATGCCCACCGTTGATTCCACTCCTTAATGGATAATAATACTCTATTATTATTCTTGTCCACATGCGTGGATCTTCGGCGATTTCCCTTAGACATTCTCTATTAGACACGCTCTTTCTTAAAAAGATTGACAATTTTACCTGCCCCCATATCATGAACGGTCGTATTAGTTTTGGTCTCTGGCACTAACCTATTCTTATGTTTGCCCGACATGCCTTAATGCTTGAATAATCATAGTTATAGAATGAGCCCAAGCAATCGCACCTTTTAGGAGGATAATCTGGGTTTTGGCAAAAACCATTCACCTCTCTTCCCTCTTCATCGATCACCAAGTCATCTAAAACGGCAGTTTCATGAAACCGGTCTTTTCGAGCAACTGGTAAGACAAAGTGTAGGACCGGGGACAGATCTCTATGGTAGCTCGGTAGCAGATCACGCTTTATTCAACTTCTTAATGCTATCATTTATTCTTTAATTATAGAAGGAAACTTCTATTAGGTCAGACGAGTTCGAGGACTGATATTTCTGCAGTTGCTGAAGCACATTCGGCTGCCATATACTATCGAAGGCGGTGGATATGTTCGTACAGAACACCAGATATTTCTCAGCACCATCGCACTCGCAGCAAAGCGTTTCGATTCCCCTGTATAGTAGGCTACAGGGCCTTATAGAGGTCTCTGTTTAGGGCAGTTAAGATCAACGTCAACAATGGAATTGGTCAAGCTCATCCCAATAAAATCCTCTTCTTGTATCCGGATAACCAATATGACGTCCATACTATATATTCGGTATTGAATAACAATCGGTAAATTATTTTACAAAATCCAAGTAAAACCTGAAAATTTTAAATCAACATGAGGCTGATGTCCAGTGCATGTCAAACAATAACAAAAAAAAATTCCTTAATCACGTGTCTTAATAGAACACGCTCTATTCAAAAGAACACAATTTATTTTATATCTTCTTAATATGATTTCTTTTTTATTTCGTGAATATGAAATGACAAAGCACTTGATTTATTTCGCCCTATCTCGCCATACGGAAACTAAAGAGAAGTTAGCAAAAGGTCGACATGAGCGGTATAATATGTATTTATTGTAAATAAAGTCGGAGGGTAAGAAAAAAAAAACAGCATTAGAAAGAGATGCATATGCTACCTATAGCATTCTTTGAATGATTGATTTATATAACTTTCTTGCCTCGCTCCAGTCTCCTCCACTACAGCTTCGTGTTCATCTTCTCCTCTGGAGGGTGGTCTTCCACGATCCAGTCGTTTCTATATTGCAAAGTGCCGGATCTTGAAGCCTTTCACCCGTAAATAAACGTTGGGTAGGACATACTGTTCGCTTCAGACACCAGTTCAACGAGATCGGTCCCTGATAGGACCTAGAACCCACAATCTTTCAGTAGTTTGGCTCTTAGTTCCTCAAAGGCTGATGTGCTCAGCTGTCTCCGGGACTTTACAACAGGGTCTATGTCTTTCTCGAAACTACGCCTATTACTTCGGAAAGCACTAGGTCCAGTGAGGAATTGCAAGACCGAGTAATTCGGGACCATCCATTCGGCTTCCAATCTTATCGTGGAGAAGAATTTCCTTAGCACTTTAGAATTTCCACCAGAGAACGAAAAGTCGTTCGACGAGATGAATTATGCGCTTCCATCTGTGTGATTGGATCTCCAGAACGTGTTGCAGGAGTTAGTATCTTAGCAAATGATCATATTTATCGTGCATGTTGACACATTGGACAAAGAACTTATTAACATATTATAGTAGTGCATTATCGCTGCTCTATTTCGGAAGTTGTCCCAACTCAGACTCGATATTCTCAGCTTTACCGGTCCCATTTATGAATAAGAAGTTACACTTTTCAACAACTTTACGTGCATCATTTATAAAGCATATAGACAAAAGAAGGCTGATTACTACTCTATAGTGCTCTTGACGGTACAGCGATCCATGCTTAGCCGTCTGTAGTATTTATAATATAGTCATCTATGTATGGATTATGTTAGTATTATATATTGTCTAATAACATTTTGTTTTCGCCTGTTCCAGTGCGGCCACGTCTATACTCTACAATGCTGTTCAGGTTTAGAATGCATCTCCAACAAGTGTACTACTAAAAACTGAGAAGAAATTATTATTCAATTATACTTGTTAATCCATGTTAAGTTTATACATAATTACCAATAAAGGAATTACGTAGCAACAGATTTCTCAATTACATTTCAAACCTTCCTTTTCATCAATTAGTGTAATGAATTGATAAGTAAGTAATGTGCAGCACAATATAGAAAATATAAGACAAAATTGAAATATAAGGTGCTGCTTTTAGCTGTAGCAGTATTTTCGACCCAATGGTTAATTCCAAAACAGCTTGTCATAAAATCTTTGGCTTCAATTACAAAATTACATATATTTGAGGCCATTTAGGAAAATCATACAAGCCCTCTGATATAAAAGTAACATGATCCTACACAAAGAATCACACGTAACAACCCTCCAATAACACATTCCGACTCTTCACATTTCACAGCCTCAAGGACATCCCAATAAACTCATTTAAGATATGGCCAAGAAAAGCATAGTTGAAAACACACATAGAAGGCTGAGGAGGAATCGGATGACAGACCTTCATGTATAACATTAAAACAAGCCTTTAGAAAAGCCAATAGTTATACGCACTAAAGTTCAATGATACTTTTTTTTTTTTTTTTTTTTTTTTTTTTTTTTTTTTTTTTTTTTTTTTTATTTATTGAGCAATATTACAATCTGTCCAATTCAGGACATTTTTAATAGTGATAAAGTACAACATTCATACTACATTCACACGATATATACAAAACTATAAATTTATATAATAATAATAATAAAATATACATATATACAAAATAAAATCAATAAAAATATATACAATAGTCACTCATACCTATATACAATTCACAAGCATACAGCACGTGAGTGGAGAATCTAGCCAATGCTAGAACTCCAATATACATGTTATAAGAGGTCACGAGGCCACTGCCGTTTCAACCTTCTAGGTGGGTTGTATGGATGGGTGGGGCTGGATAGGGATTGAGCTAGAGGATTAGGATGATGAATGAGATTCTGGTGGAATTTGGAAAATTTGGATGGAATCAGGTCTGAAATAAAAGGAACATTAAGGTCGTGGTGCAAGGTATTGTTGGAAACATAATAAGGAGCATTTACTATTGTACGGAGGACTTTGGATTGAAAGGATTGAATGCGTTTGATGTTAGTACGTTTAGCTGTCCCCCACAGTTCAAGTCCGTAGGTCCAGATGGGCTTCAGTATTGTCCTGTAGATTAATAATTTGTTGTCAACTGTAAGTTCAGATTTTCTGTTGAGTAGTCGGTATAACTGTCCGAATCGTCGGTTGAGTTCTTTTAAGTCTTGTATGTGGGTTCCAAGTCAATCTTTTGTCTAACAGTAAGCCAAGATACCGGACTGTATCTGAGAGAGGAATTGGTAATGAGTTGAAATAAACTGGCGGACAGGAGTTTCGTCGAAGAGTGAAGGTTACGTGTTTGCATTTGGCTTCGTTCACCTTTATGCGCCAAGCATTACACCAGTCTTCGATAAGAGAAAGGTGTCTTTGCAGGTTTAAGGATGCTGTTTCAGGATTGGAACTGGATGATAGGATGGCGGTGTCGTCTGCAAAAGTTGCCAGAAAGGTATCAGGATGTGTAGGAATATCAGCAGTGTAAAGGATGTAGAGGACGGGTCCCAAGACGCTGCCTTGAGGAACACCGGCCTCAACGGGATAAAGGTTAGAAAATTCTACACCACAGCGAACGCGGAAGGAACGGTTTGAGAGATAGGATCGGAGAATGAGGTATAGAGACTGGGGTAAATGGGTTTTCAGCTTGAAGAGTAATCCAGTGTGCCATACCCGGTCAAAAGCTTGCGCAATGTCCAGAACAATCCTCTTTGCATTCAAGAGCTGAGGAAATATGGTCTACAACTCGGAGCCCCTGTTGAACTGTGGAATGCTGAGGACGGAATCCAAACTGATGGGAAGGAAGATTTTGAGATTCTAATATGGGTAGGATACGTTTAAGAAGAAGCCTTTCGAAGATTTTTGAGAGGATGGGGAGTAGACTAATAGGCCTGTAGGATGAAGTGTTGTTGGAAGGTTTGCCTGGTTTTAGAAAAAGAATGATAGTGGAATGTTTCCATAACAGAGGAAAATAGGTGGTGCGTAGGATGCAGTTGTAAATATAAGTAAGGAATATAATAGCTTTCTGCGGAAGTTGTCGGAGGATCTGGGGAGTAAGGAGATCGTATCCAGGAGATTTACGGAGGGTAAGTTTTTGGAGAAGATATTTGACCTCAGAGGGATTAATAGCTTTAGGAGGTAGGGAAAGTGGAATTGGTGACATAAGAAAGTCTTGCACTGTTGCGGTGTGATTGGCGTGGGATTCCGGGTGAGGAGTGAAAACTTTGGAGAGGTGTGTGGCGAATTCCTCGGCTTTATCTTCATCAGACGCAGCCCAGGAGTCATCACCACGTCGGAGAGGATGGGAAACTTGATGGTATTTTAGGATCTTTTTCGTGACATTCCACAGGGAATTATCACGAGCTGACAGAGAGGAGATGTAGGAATTAAAGGACTGGGAACGGAAGGTCGCCAACTCCCTCTTCAATTGTCTACAATAGAAGTTATAGGAGCGGCGATCTGTTGGGTGTCGGGTGCGCTGCCATAATGATCTTGCTCGGCGTTTGGTATGGATGAGGTCTATAATATGTTGTGGAAAATGATTTTGGTGAGGATTTATATTGGAGTGTTTAGGAGAGGAGGCAGTCCAGACAGCTTGTTGGATGGCGGTGGTAAAGGAATAGACGGAATTATCTAGGTCATCTGGGGTTTTGAGGGTTACTCTGAGGTCAATATTATCGGTCAGGATTTGGCGGAAAAGGTTCCAGTTGACTGGGCCTCGGATGAATGATGGTGGAATGGGTTTTGGAATTGGAGTGAGAGATACTTTTAGGATCAGTGGACTATGGTCTGAGGATAGTTCATCAAGGCGAGTTACAGAAAAGTTGAGGGAGCCTAATCCGCTGTGGATAAAGAAGTCGAGGATGTCAGGATTGCGGTTAGGATCGGTTGGCCAGTAGGTAGGGGAGTCAGGAGGCAGGATATTAAAATTTCGGGAGTTGAGTGCAGACAGCAATTTCTGGAACCCCACTGCTGATGCTTGGCGTTTAAGTCTGCACCCAGAATGAAACGATTTCCTAAGGAATCCAGGAAGGATACAAATTCGGAATTGGAAATGGAATGTTTAGGAGGACAGTATGCAGATGTGAGGGTTACCGGAAAGGAAAAAGTCTTGATTACTATGGCTGTGGCTTGTAGGAAATCATAGGTGGGAAGTGGGAGTAAATGATGAGAGAGGGATTGGTGGACAATGATAGCAGAACCGGCATGGGCTTTGCCGTCTGGGTGGTCAGTACGGTATGTCATGTATTGCGGTATTTTGAAGTACTGTTTAGTCGTTAGTCTTGTTTCAGTTATAAGTGCAACATCGATTGTTTTGTCTTGCAACAACGCTGTCAGTTCGTCAGTATGATTTCTAACACCATTCGCATTCCAAAGGAGAATGGATAAGGAGTTAGGTGAATTCATTTAAGGATTTTTCAAGGCAGGGATTAGATTTGATACTAGATTTGTAAGGAGTGATATAAGCGGCATAACAAGAGATTTGATTTCGGAGATGAACGATGTCATTAGACTGGTAAGATCTGTGACGTTTGATGGTGGAGGGATATGAGAAATTTGATGTTGAGGAGTTTTTTGAAGATT